>PVKU01005359.1:0-124980 GCA_004027475.1 Anoura caudifer | reverse complement strand
TAATGCTAATATTAATAAAATATTTTTTGTATTATATTCATAACAGTTTAGTTACATTCTCTATCATTAAGATTTCCCAACCATAATATGCATGACAAGTCAAAAAAGTTAACATAGAAAAAGGGCTCAAACAGAGTTAATTTCAGAGAGGCCTAGATACTAGGTAAAGTTTATTCATGATTAGAAAAATAATATTTTTGTATTGTAGGAGACTAAAAAAATGTTTCTCTCTACCTTTCAAAATTCTTCTGGCTGCAGCAATAAATTAACATGAACCAGATTAAAAGGAGAAAATGATAAATTAATTACATATGTACAGATGGGGGTTTCATAATGTTACAGAGCAACAGAAGGTTCTCGAGACTGGCAAAACACTTCCAAAGTCTCACTTTCTTGAACCTGAGGGGTCAGTCTTCCACGGGCAATTAAGATCCCGGACAAGCCCTCCAAAACTGTTATAGAGCAACAGAAAAGGTCCGTTATTGTCCGCCGCCTTATGGAAAGATGTCTCTCAAAGCCAGAGATTTGTGAAAAGGAAAGGAAATGTTTATTTTATGCTACACAGAGTTAAAGTAGTGACTTAACATCTTCATTAAAGTATCAAAGGTCCTTCAGGATACCCACAGATGCCCACAGTGCTTCCTATCTCCCTCTGCCCTAAGTCAGGGTACCGTAATTGCAAGGAAGAGAAGCACACGTCCGGGATCCAGGCTCTTGACACCGTCAGCTGTGTTGTCTTCCAGGCAGGATCTCTAATTAATCCAAAGCCATGTGGCACATTCTCATGGCCCACTGGCAAGAGTTCTTTCACCCTTCTTCCAGGCAGTCTCTCTTGCTCCCAGGTCACACAGCCGAAGGGAGCACCCCAAAGCCGAGTGGTCCCTCCTCTACCAAAGCTGTGGGGAAGGGGTCCCCACTGTGGCAAAGCCTCGTGGCTCTCCCTCTTCACCAAAGCTGCAGGGGTCTGCACTCTGGTGAAACCATGTGGAATCGCTCCCTCTGGCAAAGCTGCGAGAGGGTCTCCACTCGGGCAAAGCCGAGTGGCAATTCTCTGCTAAAGCCACATGGTGATTTTCCCTCATGGAGCTGCGGGTCCTGCTCTCTGGTGAAACCGCGTGAATCCCCCTCAAATGGCTGCCACGCCTGGGTTTAAATCCCCACGCCAATCCTCCTCTGCAGCCCCATTTCCGACTCCTCCTACAATCGGTTACACCTGCCAGAATTCCTGTACGTTTCCAAGGTTATTGGGATGCCATCATGAGTCTGGGCAGGTGTGTCCCATTTTCTGGAGCCAATCTTCTCCAAGCTCCCACACAGGTGCTTTAACTTAGGGTTCCTCCCCCAGTCACGTCCTTGGGGAAGTCCTTTCTATCCCCCCTGGTTCAGAGCATGGCCACAGCTGTTTAACATATCTATGAAACCAGTTAAAGGTTATAGATATGTTAAATGACCATTCTGGAGGTTATCTGCAAAACCGTTGCTATGCAAAAAAACTCAATGGCCCTGCTCCATTTGTCCCTTCCCTCAACTCACACCTGAGGGGGAAGGGGTGAGGACATCTTATATGTCCCTCTAATATTTCCTGGACACCCTGAGTTCTGGGCCCCATTCCAACTCCCTTTTGCTCCCCCCCCCTTGGCTGCCCTGTTACAATAAGAATATGAGACCCAAGGAGATATGGAGCAGTTCACGCTTGTTTGCCATCTTGAGCTAAGGAAAAGGGTGGGGAGAGTGTTTTACTTGGGACTTCAAAGGGCAGAAAGGCAATTCACATAGAGATTAGAATACAAGTGTTTGCTCCTTTCCTTCCTTAAGCTCTAGATAAAGCCAGGAAACAGCAAAGGAGGAATGAACAGTAGCTAAAATATCTGCTACAATCTGAAAGGAATCCTGAAAGTGCAGGAATCAGGGAACAACCATAAGAATAAAAATAACACAATGCAGTTTTTCCCTTCATACTTTCATTTGAAACTCAAAATAGTCCTATGAGACTAAGAGAAAAAGAAAGTATTGTGGGCTGTTCACTCAGAATAAGGGCTACCCATATTTTTGGGTTCAGTTTGTGAAATTCTAAGTGAACTGAGATTTTATCGTTTTGTTTCTTTTCTTTCCTTTCCTTTTGCTATTATCCAGATGATAATCATTAGTGTAGTCCTAAATGGAGTCATAGAGCAATTAGATGTACTTCCATGGATCTTGAAAAGCACACTCAAGATGCTTACTTAATTTTGATTTTTCTTTGGATACTTCTAAAAATATATCTTTTGTTTATCGCTTTTAATTGTCCATTGTTTTAAATAAAATATAAGCATAATAGAAAAAACTTTAATAGTTTTAATGGAAATTGTTTTATATTATAGTTAATTGAATAAAAAAATAATTAGCTGTAATTTTATTTACTGTGTTATATCAACATTATGTTCTTACAGATTTAAACTCCTATAGAACAGAATAAGTTTATTTATTGTTTTATATTTATAATTGATTTTAGTAGATACCAAATAATTTATTAAATTAAATACCAAATAATTTATTAATTAAAGTGAGATATAAAACCCAGCAATGCTCCATTTTCTTGTGGTAGCTATTCCAAAATCCCAATGGGGATACGCTTGGCCAATTCAACCCCATTTTAGTGAGAGCAAATAGCACATTGTCTAATATCCTTCTCTTTCACACATAGAAAATCCTCTTAAATGTCTGGGAAAATAGCAGTGATGTGTTTTCAAATATTCTGTATTGACTCAGTGAATAGACTGTGGTAATGTTATCAATTACTACCTTGGTTATACTCAATTCAAAAGCCAGATATTGTAACTGACATCAGGCCTCTGTTTCACTTGAACATCAGACTGTAATATATCTGTGGTAACTTGGGGATTTTATTTTTGTTTTTCAGTGCTACAGAGTGGAAGAGCATGTTTTGGTTCATATAAAATGTGTAACTCACTGTGAAACAATCACAGATGACTGTCTGTCTATACATGAGCCAGACATGTGGGAAAATATTCCTAAGGGAAAAGCTAGCCTGCTAGACTAGATAAAACTCATGTAAAGTGTATTTATCCTGAGAAGGGGGACTGCCCCTATAAATGTCAAATGGAATACCCAAGATGAAGCGGCTGATAGTTTCCTATGCAAGCCATGTGGGATTCCACCCATTAAAAATGCTCATTGCTCAGATTATGGTAATTGCTATGGTTAAGGGGGCTCCTTTCACAGGGGCATCCTGTATTGCTGCAAAACTGAAAAACACTTCCAGAACCTAATAAAATTTGGTGTCTCAGTTTCCCCTCATGGGTTTTACAAGATGCTAATAAAACATTAGGTTAATTAATAAGAAAACGGAGAAATGACAAGAGAAAGTTAAGGGACTCTTTCCCAAGAGATGGGCATTTTTAAAAGGTTATTAAGAAATAAGGTATATAGCCCTGGCTGCTGTAGCTCAGTGGATTGAGCACAGGCCTGCAAACCAAAGGGTTAAGGGTTCAATTCCCAGTCAGGGCACATACCTGGGTTGCAGGCTAGCTCCTGGGGGGAGGGATGCATGAGAGGCAACCACACATTGATGTTTTTCTCCCTCTCTTTCTCCTTTCTTTCCCCTCTCTCTAAAAATAAATAAAATCTTTAAAACAAAGGAGGTGTATAAAGCAATTATCTATGGGTAAAACAAAGAATAAACAGAAAGGGAAGTATCAGGAGACTTATTTCAGTAGTGTGGAAATCTTTAGATGGTTATTAAAAAATAGGATAAATAAAATAAACATTTGTGGTGTTAAAACAAAAGTTTTAATACAGCACTACCAAAAATTGGGTGGTTCAAAGTGATCCCCTTTTAGTCCCCTGTTAAATGGTGCCAAATAAGTTCCCCTGTGCCCTAGTTTGGAATTTAAATAGCCAGAAGGCAAAAAATAACAATGAGGCAATAGTTAGGAAGATTAATCAAGATAAGACTTGACAAAAAGGCCAAGTTCCTTTGGCTTCACACATCACTGGGGACCCATAACCTTTTGCATAAGCATAGGTAAAATGGTCAGGAGGCAGAAAAGTTAAGTTTCCAGAACTCATTCTTATGGGCCTCACAAGAGCTGTGGTACCAAAGCCCATTGGTGAAGCCCTGATCTATGCTAAAATTGGATTGAGAGAATGTAAAAATGTAATGATTGATAGGATTGTGAAAGTTCAGATGCTTAA
Source organism: Anoura caudifer (assembly GCA_004027475.1). Classification (NCBI taxonomy): domain Eukaryota; kingdom Metazoa; phylum Chordata; class Mammalia; order Chiroptera; family Phyllostomidae; genus Anoura; species Anoura caudifer. The sequence goes on along the minus strand of PVKU01005359.1, from coordinate 120,786 downwards.
GCAGACAATATGTAAAGCAATTGTGTCTGTTGTACCTGATTATGTTTTGGGATGGACACTCTGTCTAAACGAGTAATATTTCCTCTGCCAGTATTCTGTTACAGAAGGCACGTAAATCTGCCCTTCAAGCATTATTAACTGGATATGCTAAATGGGAAACAGTAAGATTACCTGAGCCCAAACAGTGTGTAATAGAAGCTGGAGTGCTGGTAGGGAACAAATTCTGTGTGACATAGTCCTATGTGGAACATAGACTGGGGTTTACATCAAAAACCTGTGAGCACCTCCAAAGGACAACCGGTGCCCTTTGGACTAGAGATTTGCCATTTTAGGGGTATTAACTACCTGGTTACTGGATATTACTTGAAGCTACCCAGATAACTAAAGGGCATAAAGTGATCTTGAAACCAGTAATAGCTGGGATGTCTTGGGTGACGCCAGAGAATCACTGTAATGGGTAGTGCCCATTGATCACTTATCAATGGGATCCTTCCATGATAAAATGGAAATGGTTTATACAAGATCATTCTGCCCGAAGAATGCAAGGAAGAGACATTTCCCCCAATAATTAACTTTTGAGCTACCGGAAGACCACTGTGACTAGAGAAGGTAAGAACAGATCAGCTAGGTGAGCTGAATTGCAGGCTTTTTCCTAGCAATGGTAAAAGAATTTAATGATGGCAAAAGCTCCTATGTTTGGGTTTTGCTGACTCATGAGTAATAGCCAATGTCCTGGAAGTATGGTCAGTCAGGAGGGCAATGGAAACCTGGCTATGAAAGGGCAGCCCACATGGGGCAAGGCCTGCGGAAATCACTATGGAAAATTGAGGGTGCATTAAAGTGATGAGGCAGGAGAGTAAGAAACTAGGAACATTCCTGAGTAAGTAGAATAAGAAAACTGAGACAAATGTGTAAACAAATGGCCAGAACAGCTGAGCAATTAACAACTAGCTAATAAATCATGAGACCCTATCCTCCCTAGCTAAAGATGCCTAAAAGCAGGTGGTTTGAATCACCATAGCCACAGAGGTAGATAAGAAAGACAAGTTAGAGCCAGAGCAATCTAAGACAGAGGTAAAACTGAGTAGAAAATGACCCTAGACCCATTATATGCTCATTTTAATACATCTGTCTACTAAGTGACAAACTGGGAAATCTAATGAATATCCTGTTGAGATCCTCCCCGGGGACCTCCCCTAAAATTCCCACCTATAGGAACTATATAAAACCCCTCAGGACAAACCTCCTGCAATCTCCTTTGAGCATACTTGTGCTGCCCCCCCCCCACCTTTCCTCAGGTGTGTACTTCACTTCTTTTATCCTAAGCTCTAAGGGTCCCAATGAGAATTGCACCCAGGGGAGCAGTGAGCAATGGTAGCTCTTCCCAAACTCACCCCAATCCTGTCTCCAAAGGCCTTTCTTTTGCCTCACTGTCCTAAGCGTTAGTAAACTCACTTTCACTTCCCTTGGACTCACATTTTGAATTTTTTCCTGCAGGAGTCAAGAACCTGGAGGTCACCTGACACTCTAAAGTGCCAGGGCAGGGCCAGCCCCTGGTGCAGAAGTGGTTCAGTAGCAGTAGGACGTATTGATGCCCTACATCAGAAGAAATTCCTTCCAGGCTTGGAAATTGACTGGAACCAACATATTTCCCCATGTGCTCCTTTGAGATGACCACCAGGGTCCATGAAATAAGTGGACATGGAAGCACTTCAGCAATGCAGAGATGTGCTGAATCTAGACTGAGTCCTCTTGTACCCTCAGAGTCACAAGTGCCAGTAAGAACTGCTCTGTCTGGAAGCAAAATAGACACACTGAAGATGGCCATGTGGTAGATTTATTCACTGGTGGGGAGGCCCTGAGCATAGCTGGCAGGTCAGACTGATGCTGGTGGCCTTAGTGGCAGGGTGGGGGAGTGAGGCTTAAGATGGGTCTTGACAGAAATAGACACTACACTGAGCTTTGCTTACCTTGTGGCAGATGCAGATGCTCAGAGTATAATGGAAGAATCAGGACAAAAGATATTGCACCGATTTGGATAGTCCACTGTCATTTCTTCAGACCAAGTAACTCATTTTACAGCTGATAAATCCAACAATGGGCACAGAGATGTACTCTTCAGATGATGTTGATAGTTTGAGATAGAGATGGAATGGGCAATTAAAACCGTGGTTGCCTAAAGCAGTGGCAGATAAAAACTTAAAGGGCTAGCTTACATGCCTTCATGAGTATGTGTTCACACTCAATATGAATGTTACTGGGGCTAAAGGAGTGTCCCTGTTTAATAGATTTTTCTGTTTTTCTGGTGGATTTGTGGAAAAGGACGTGGGGAAGGTGCTAGTGTATTTTCTTCCGCATCACTTAAACTACCCCCCCCCCGCCCACTTCATGCATTTGTCATAGGACTGGGGCTGCAACTACAAGAGCAGGAAGCAGAGATGAATCCTAAACAAGAAGCCATAACTGTGTTTTCAGCACTTATGTCAAAATTCCTAAGGACCCGAAGGGACAGGATGTGCCTTCACCCCATCTGCCAAACATAACAGTGAATTCAGTTATATCACCTGGAGATAAAAACAGCCCACTAGTTGTACATATGTGACTTTACTCCATGTAAACAGGAGTGGGCTGAGGTGGGGCCACTTGTAGACTAGTATGGCTGCCCACTATCTAGACCAGCTCAGTGGCTGAACAGAATGTCCATTCCGAAGGTGAGAAAGTTTGGGTATAAGTGAAGAGAGGAAAGTAGAGGAATGAATAAATGGGTTATGTTGTGTAATGAGATAAATCCAATATTACATTAATGCATGCCCTGGCTGGGTGGGTCACTATCCCATATACCAAAAACATTTTGGATTTGATTCTCGATCAGGGTGTATACCTAGGTTGGGGGTTTGATCCCCAGCTGGGGAAGGTTTGGGAGGTAACCAATTAATGTTGGTCTCACACATCAATCTCTCTCTTTCTCTTTCTTTCTCTCCCCACATCTTGTTGTGAGAGACTTGGTTCTTCTTGCTGCTAACAGTAAATCGTGAAAGATCAGCAAGTCAGTTAATATATAAGCGGACTTTATCAGTAATATGGCCTCAGGGAAGAGAATGGGCCTTGCTGAGTGGGTGGCAAAGGCACAGTGCATAGATAGGTAAAGGCAAGGGGCAAAAAGGCAAGGTGAGGGTGGCAAGGTGTCAGGTCCTTTATCTTGAGGACTTACATAGTTTGCAAGGTGGGGTGTGGTCGTTACATATTAATTTGTTGGGCAGAAGTGGTGAATGCTCTCCCACAGGAAGATGTGACCACGTAAATGTAGGTATGTGTGGAGGTCTGTTAACCCAGACCCTTCTCTTGCTCCACACCACCTCTTGTTATCTGTTGTAGAACAGATATGTAACTGGAGGCAGTTAATCAAAGTTAGGGCAATTAACCCAAGTTATTCATGGGCTCTTTCTTTAAGCACTGTGCCCCCCCCCCTCCATCCCTTTCTCCTTCTATATTTCTAACTTCTACCTAATGCTCTCTTTCTAAAATCAATAAACATATACTCTGGTGAGGATTAAAAATGTGTGTGTGTGTGTGTGTAACATTAACTCCTCAGAAGAGGCTCAGAATAAGAGATGATATTTTCTCTCAGCTCCACTGAAAGGGTGAAGTCATATATTGATGAAACCACTCCTGCTTTCAGAACCTGAGAGGACCAAATACAAGCCTGCCAACCGGAGTAGCCTTGCCCTGGGAGATATTTTCACAAGGCAGATAATGAAGTGGGAGGTTATTAATTACCGAATGAGATCCTAGTTGCGTATGAATATCTTTTGACTTACATGATTGTTTTGCTGCAACAGATTGGTGTTGGAAGACAAGGGGGCGGATGACCAAACTATGCTAGCTCTCAGATCAACTTCTCCATCAGAGGTTGAGGAGTTGATGATATAGGATAGTGGAAATGAGGAGGAGGTTTATGCAAGTGACTGGGTCTAATATTCATGGTCTTTCTGATGGTTTTCAAGGAACCAGGATTGCACATTCTTTTCATCCTTTTGTTGGGCATTGCCATGGTGACTGTCAGTTGTCATGGTGCCAGTGGATGTGTCATTTAATATGAGAATGAGATTGTAATAAGGTTTGAGGTATCCCAGGTTGCATCGGTGGCCATACTTGTTTTTTTCTTCAGAACAGACTGTTAACCACAGCCTTCCTGTTCTCAAAGGCACACAGAGTTAGGGTGATTCAGGGCTCATCTGGGTTTCCTAAGCTTTCTGTGAAGTAACAGAAGCTCCAGACTCTTTCCCACAAACATTCCCCTATGCATCTCTTTTCTATTTAGCTCATGAATTATACCCTGTATAGTAAGCCAGTGATCTAGTAAGTAAAATGTTTCTCTGAGTTCTGTAGCAAATTAATCAAGCCCAAGGAATGGGTCATGGGAACCTCTGATTTATAAGTAATTGGTCAGAAGTACAGGTAACAACTTGGACTTGCCATTGGAAACTGAAGTGCAAGGAGGGAATTGTGGGAGTCCGCTCTACCTGTAGCCAGTCACTCAGAAGCAAAGGTGACAACTTGGATTTGCTACTGTTGTCAAAGTGGGAGGGGGAGGCATGATTGTAAATGGATATGTTTCTCTCTTGTCACTAGGAGTTTGGCATATCATCCCTGTGGATATATGCCCAAATGCCTTAACACTGAGGGTTGTCATTTAAGTTATTAAGTTTAATAAACATAGTTTGACCTAATGTGTGTGCTTTGGAGGGCTGATGAACCTAAAGGTTGCCTATTGCCAATAGAGATGTTAAATTTTCATACTCATCTATATGAAAGTGAAAGCAAATATTCCTTTTCAAATGTTTTAACAAATTTTGAGATAAATTGAGATATAATGTTTAAGTTAAAGGTGTACAATGTGTTGATTTGATAAATTTATATATTGGACATTGATTACTACCCTAATGTTAGCTAACACCTTTATCACCTTGTAACTACAGAACCAGCTTAAAATGTTCTTATCCTGCTTAAAGAGATACTTTGTTGCTTTTCAGAGACAACAGACCAAAACCACAAGTCATGCAGCTAAAATAGCAGAGGAGAAAAGTCTGAACTCCAGTTGCACCCAGAACCAGTCTCTCTCTCCTCATACACACACAGAACAAAAGGACCGGGACACAACCAGAAGTTGAACATCAGATCCCTTGAAGAAGCAAAGGTTTCAGGACTGATGCCCCTTACCATAGATGGCCAAGCTCAAGGTCTTCCAACTAAAACTTGCCTGGTAGTATTTACATATGCCTGTTTCCTGTATGCCCTTAAAATCCTGCCTTGAACCCTGGATTGAGGAATTTGGGCCTTTTAGCACTAGCTTCCTGTTCTCCTGGGTGGCACCATTTGTAATAAAATAGCCAGTCCTTTTTCACTGCAATTCTCAGTATCTAGTGTTTGGCCGGTGGAGGAACTCTGTTCAGTAGCAATCTTTCATAATAACCATTTCGTTTCAGTAGTGAGAACATTTAAGATTCACTCTCATGCAGCTTTCAATTGCATAACATAATATGATTAACTATAATCACCATATAATCACATCAGATCTCTAAAACTTATTCAGCTTAAAACTGAAATTTGGGTCCTTTGAGCAACATTTTCCCACCCCTTTCCCCAAACCCCTTGTAACCGTCATTATACTCTGTTTCTATGAGTTCAATTTGTTTAGATTTCACCTACAAGTGATATCATTATAATAGTTGTCTTTCTCTGTCTGACCTATATTACATAGCATATTTACATAGCATATGCCCTCATGGTCTACCCATCTGTTTCAGATGGAAAGATTTGCTTCTTTCTCATGGCTGAACAGTAGTTCACTGTATATGTACCACATCTTTATCTACTAATCTCTTGAGGAACATGCCGGTTGTGTTCCTGTCTTGGTTATTTTGAATAATGTTACAATGAACATGGGAATGCCAATATGTCTTTGACATCCTGATTTCATTTCCCTGTGGATACATATATACCCAGAAATGGGATTGCAGGATCGCATGGTAGTTCTATTTTTAATTGTTGAGGAATCTCCATACTATTATTCCATGATGGTTGCACCAATTTACATGAACAAGGTTTCCCTTTTATGTATATCCTCTCCAACACTAATCTCTTGACTTTTTTGCTGCTAAATATACTAATATGTATGAAGTAATATCTCATTGTGGTTTGCAATTCCCTGATGATTAGTAATGTTAAACATTTTTTTATGTACCTGTTGGCCACATTTACTAATTGGTATTCTTTGGAAAGATGTATCCTTGGTTCTTCTGTGCATTTTTTAAAAATAAGATTTGGTTTTTTGGGGGAGTTGGGTTATATGAGTTCTTTATATAGTTTGGATATTAATTCCTTGTGAGATATATTATTTGCAAACATTTTCTCTCATTCTGTATGTTGCCTTTTTATTTGTTGTTTCTTTTGCTTTGGAAAAGCTTTTTCATTTGCTGTAGTCCCACTTAAATTTTGCTTTTGTTTCTTGTGTTTTTGGTGTCATATCCAGAAAATCATTGCCCAGACCAATATCAAGGAGATTTCCCCTCTGTTTTCTTCTAGGAGTTTTATAGTTTTAGGTCTTATGTTTAAATCTTTAACTAATTCTAAAAGAGTTATTTTTCCATCCTGAAACAATCCAAAAGAACCTATGCACCCCAATGTTCATAGCAGCACAATTTACAATAGCCAAGTGTTGGAAGCAACCCAGGTGCCCATCAGTAAATGAGTGGATCAAAAAACTATGGTACATTTACACAATGGAATTCTATGTAGCAGAAAGAAAGAAGGAGCTCCTACCCTTTGCAACAGCATGGATGGAACTGGAGAGCATCATGCTAAGTGAAATAAGCCAGGCAGTGAGGGACAAAATACCATATGGTCTCACCTTTAATAGGAACCTAATCAACAAAATGAACAAGCAAGCAAAATATAAGCAATGACAATGAAATCGAGAACAGGCTGACAGTGACCAGATGGGAGAGGGGAAGAGATTATAGGGGAAAAGGGTGAAGGGTTTGCAGGAACAATTATAAAGGACCTGGGGACAATAAAGAAGGAGATGGAAATAGGGGAGGGAGTCAGGGAGAGCTGGAATGCTGGGAAAAGGCAGAAAATGTACTTGAACAACAACAAAAATGTTAAAAAATAAAAACAAAAAATAAAAGTTATTTTTTTGTGTGTGAATAATGTAAGATAAGGGTCCAGTTTGAATCTTCTGCATGTGATTATCTAGTTTCCCCAATGCCATTTATTGAAGAGACTGTCCCTCCCCATTGAGTACTCTTGGCTCCCCTTGTAAAATATTAGTTTACTATTCAAGCATGAGCTTGTTTCTGGGCTCTCAATTCTGTTCCATTAGTCTATGTGTTTACTTTCATGTCAATACCATACTCTTGGTTACTATAGCTTTGTAGTATAGTTTGGAATCAGGAAGTGTGATGCCTCCAGCTTTGTTCTTTCTCAGAAATGCTATTTGGAGCATTGTGGTTTCATACATATTCAAAAAATTTTTTTTTCTCTTTTAGTGTAAAAATGCTTTTGGATTTTTCATAGGAATTGCATTGAATCTGAAGACAGCTTTGGGTGTAGTATAAACATTACAACAATATTAATTCTTTTCAAGAACTTGAGGTTCTTTTTATTTGTTTGTGTGTTTTTTATTTCTTTCATCATAGTATTATAGTTTTCAGTGTATAGATCTCTCACTTTCTTGGTTAAATTTGTTCGTAGGTATTTTATTGTTTTTAATGCAATTGTGAATGGGATTACTTTAAAAAAATTCTTGTTCAGTTGTTCCTATATTAATGGTAGAAATAAAAGAAATTTTTATATATTGATCTTGTATCCTGCAACTTTAGGTAATTTATTGATTGTTATTGCATGAAGTCTTTAGAATTTTCTATCCTTAAGGTCATATCTGCAAAGAAAATTTTACTTCTTCTTTTACAATTTGGATGTATTGCTTTTCTTTTCTTTTTCTTTTTTTTTCCTTTTGCCTAATTTCTTTGGCTAGGACTTTTAATATATGTTGAGTGAAAGTGGTAAGAGAGGGTAATCTTGTCTTGTTCCTTGTCTTGATCTTAAAGGAAAAGTTTTCTGCCTTTCATATTTTTATTTTGTTAGCTATTGGCATGTAATATGTGAAGATATAATTCTTTTATACCCATTTTATTGAAGGATTTTTATCATGAACTAATGTACTTGGAAAAAGCTTTTTATGAATCTGTTGAGATTGATCATACAATTTTTATGTTTCATTCTAAAAATGAGGTACATTATGTTTATTGATTTGCATATGTCAAAACATTCTTGAATCCCAGGGATAAATCCCACTCGATCATGGTGCATGATCTCTTTAACGTGTTGTTGAATTCGGTTTGCTAGTATTTTGTTGAGATTTTTTTTTTTGCCTTGATATTGATGGCCTGTAGTGTTTTTTTTTTTTTTTTTTTTTTTTTTTTTTTTTTTTTTTTTTTTTTTTTTTTTTTTTTTTTTTTTTTTTTTTTTTTTTTTTTTTTTTTTTTTTTTTTTTTTTTTTTTTTTTTTTTTTTTTTTTTTTTTTTTTTTTTTTTTTTAACTTTACTCTCTTATGTGACTTTGTTAGAGGATAATGCACATCTCATAAAATGAATTTGGGAGTGTTCTCACCTCTTCAATATTTCAGCAGAGATGAGAATGGTTGGTATTAATTTTATTTAAATGTTTGGTAGGATTCGCCAGTGGAAATATCTAGTCTGGGGTTTTTCCTCATTGGGAAGTATTTGATTACTAATTTAATCTTTTTATTCATTGGTCTGTTAGGGTTTTCCATTTCTTTTTTATTCAGTCACATTATTTTGTATGTTTGTAGGAATTGATCCATTTCATCAAGCATATTCAATAATTTGTTGGCATAGTTTTTGAATGTTATTTTTATTGTCCTTATAATTAGCTGTAAGCAGTAAGTGCTAATGTCAATTCATGAAACTCATAGCAAATCACTTAACTTTTCAAAATTGCCCTACTTCATATTTCCTCATATTTATGGCATTTAACAATGCTGACCAGCTTTCTAAAGTAGCACAAAGAATAGCTAATCAGTTTGATTCACTCAGACTCTCCACTCTCTTCTTGTCAAGCAACCTCCATTTTCCTCTTGCACGGGAAATCTGTCCCAAGCTCAGTATTAGAATGAAAATCTTATGAATTTAAAAAATTCAACAAACATTTAATATTGTATTGTGCCTTTAGTTTGTGTTAAGTGCTGGAACATTCAAAATAAATGCTGAACAAACCAATTAATTGTTATGTAAAGAGAAAAAACATAAACACCTACTAAAATGTGTCAACAATTGAATTAACTTGTATAGGCAGGGTGCTAAAAGACAGAGAGAGGCCTTTTGGTATTGGATTGAAGGTGTCATAAAAATCTTTGTAAAGAAGAAAAGCAGAGTATATAAATGCACGATACACTAGGTAAATGCAGTTATTGCCTCCTTCCACAACACATCAAAATTACAACTGAACTGCAGGATAATATTTTTAAGAACCACCTGATATCTGGCTGAATGAAAGTCCTACAACTAGGGAACTAAAGAAGAAGCCACATCGAGACTGGTGAAAGGTGTAGAGATGCTGGACGGGCTGTTCCCACATCCACATGTGTTAGACAAAAATTAGGAGGGATAGCTCAGCTGTAGGGATCCCAACTGAGGAGAGAGAGGTCCTAGCCCCACACCAGCCCCCCAGGCCAGAGTTCCAGTGCCAGGAAGAAAAGTTCCCATAACTTCTGGCTCTAAAACTCAACAAGGATTGTGGCTGAGTGACACTGAGGGCTTCCGGAGTCCCAGGCAGTTCCTCTTAAAGGATTCACACACTCTTACTCAGACTCACTCACTCTAAGCTACAGTATGGTGCAGCAGCTTAAAAGGCATCAGGGACACACAGAGAGGAACTGTATTGTCTGGCATCAGGGTAAGAGCTGTGGGGGTAACTTTCTGTCAGAAGGAAGTACTGGCAGAGGCCATTGTTCTTTTTCTGAGCCCTCTCCCACACAGAACAGACAGGCAGGCTTCATATTGTAATTTCCACCAACCTGGCTCACACTCTTTTCCCCACCCTGGTGATTCACTGAGGCCCTGCTCCACCCAACTGTCAGGCCAAGCCAAGCTGTTTCCAGTGGCTCTGCCATACAAATGGCCTATTTTGACTCATGCTACAGATTTTCCTAAAATCTCTCAAACAAATAGCATCTGACCTCAGTGAGCCCCTTACCTCTCACTAAGTGGCTCTAGGCCTGGCACTTGTAGCAGCCAGCCTTGCTTCATGTGTGGCTTCCCCTGGACACTTCTAAGCCTAGAAGAAGTAGCAGCCATCTGCAAATTTCTTTAGAGCTCATGCCAGGTGGACTGAGGCAGAACACAGGTGGTGACTGATCTTGGCCTGAACCTGCTGGGAGGACCCAGAGCCAGTGCACCCAGTAGACAGCTTCAGACCACATTGAAGCACCACCCAACCAGCTCCACAAGTGACACACTCAAGGGAGGACTCAGCAGGCACTAGAACCCTGCAGAAATAAGTCCTCTATGCAGTGGGCCCCTGCACAGCTGATCCTCATAGTGGTTGGAGGTCCTTGATCAGTATTTGCTGTCACTCCTTGTAGCTGACCAACCTGAGAGTAAATGCCTCCCATTGATATGACAACAGCAATCAAGGCTAAACTACAAGAGGAAGGTGTACACAGCCCACAAGGGGAAGGCGCCTTAAGTGCCCGGCTGGGGTGATCAGAGAAGCTGTGCCACTGGACCCTGCAGTACACTTACCACGTTAGGCAAATCTAACAAGCCGTAGAGATGTAGCAGCTCTACCTACTACAAGGAGGCTGCCAAAATGAGGAGACAAAGAAACATTTCCCAAATGAAAGAACAAAACTCCAGAAAAAGAATTAAACAAAATGGAGACAAGCAATCTACTAGATGCAGAGTTCAAAACATTGGTTATAAAGGATGCTCAAGGAACTTAGTGAGAACCTCAGCAGCATAAAAAGGACCAGTTAGAAATGAAGGATGCACTAACTGAAATGAAGGATAAATTACAGAGAATCAACATTAAAGTAAATGAAGCTAAGAATCAAATCAGTGATCCGAAATATAGGGAAACAAGAAACACCTGGTCAGAATAGCAAAAAGGAAAAAAAGAACCCCCCAAATTTAGGGTAGTATAAGGAGCTACTGGGACAAGTTCAAGTGTACTAGCATTCACATCGTTGGATTGCCAGTAGGAGGAGAGAGAAGGAGAGGGAGAAATTGAAAACCTATGTAAAGAAATAATGACAGAAACTTCCCTCATTTGTTGAAGGAAATAGACATACAAGTCCAGAAAATGCAGAGAATCCCAAACGAGATATATTCAAATAGGCACACTTCAAGACACATCATAATTAAAATGCCAAAGGTTAAAAACAAAGAGAAAATTTTAAAAGCAGCAAGAGAAAAACAGTGAGCTACAAGGGCATTCCCATAAGAAGCATCAGCTGATTTCTCAACAGAAAGATTGCAGGCCAGAAGGAATTGGCAAGAAATATTCAAAGTGATGAAAAACAGAGACCTACAACCAAGATTCCTCTACCCAGCAAAGCTGTCACTTAAACTTGAATGAGAGATATTTTCCCAGACAAGAAAAAGCTAAAGGAGTTCATCCCTATCAACATAGTATATATGAAGTGTTAAAGTATTCTGCAAGAAGAGGAAGAGGAAGAAGAAGAAGAAAATATGAACAATAAAAAGGCAATAAATACATATCTATAAACAATTGAATCTAAAAACAAAATTTAAAAAAAAAACAAACAGAACAGAAAAAACTCACACAGAGCATATTTTGATTGTTGCCAGATGGGAAGGGGTTTGGGAGGATGGGTGAAAAAGGGGAAGAGATTGAGTACAAAATGATAGTTATAGAATAGTCATGGGAATGTAAAGTACAGCATAGGAAATATACTCAATAATATTCTAAAAACTATGTGTAGTGTCAGATGGGTTCAAGATTTATCATGATGATCACTTAGTAAGTTATATAATGTCTAATCACTGGGGTGTGCACCTGAAACTAATATAATAATGAATATAAACTATAATTATAAAATGAAACTTGGAAATGGAAAAAACAAAAAAGCAATAAATTGGATTTTGAACATTCTATATGATTTATGTAATGGACAGGTTAGGAAGGAGACTATTTAAAAGCAATATATCTAAAACAAGCATCTTGGAAAACTCCAAGTAAGCTGGAAAATTGTTCATTAACTAATATTTTAGTGTATTCCCTATTGAGAGTTTGTATTTTAATTAATACAAAGAATGAACTGTTTTATGTAGAATGTAGTAAAATCAATTTGTTTTTTTAGTTTTTGTTTTAAATATTTTATTTATTTATTTTTAGGAAGAGGAAGGGAAGGAGAAAGAGAGGGAGAGAAACATCAATGTGTGGTTGCCTCTCGCGCATCCCCTACTGGGGACCTGGCCTGCAACTGAGGCATGTGCTCTGACTGGTGATTGAACCGGTGACCCTTTGGTTCACAGGCTTGCACTCAATCCACACAGCTACACCAGCCAGGGCAGATTTGTATTTTAGAATATCACTCATCTTTAAATGGATCATGGCTGTACCAAAAAAGGGGGGGATACCACAGGAAAATGAATGCTGAAAGCAAATGAAAGTGACTAGATAAAAGTCTTCAAAGAACTGGGCAACAAACTTTAAACAAAATGTATGAGATATATCCAGAAAAAGTCCAGCCATTGTTAATATAATGAGAATGGTTTGCATGACATTGATGTAACCTGGCAGCCAAGGAGAGTGGACTAGAATGCACATGTGTAAACAATGATGACTTCAGAGTATAGTCAGTGGGGGTGGTAGATGTCATTGAGTAAGTATGTGTACTAGGTGGCTGTGCATTCAATATGACTGAGCAAGTAGAGCAATGAATCTTCATCAAATTTTTCTTTAAGCTTGAACATTCTTCTGCAGAAACTGCTCTAATGATTCAGAAGACCACAACTATGGGTAACTGGTAACTGGCAGCTTCATCACAACAATGTGCCTGCTCATGCATCACATCTTGTGCAGAGTTTTTGGGTAAAACATTAAATCACTCAGGTGACTCAGCCCCCCTACAGCCAAGATTTGGTGTCCTGTGACTTCTGACTTTTCCCAAAACTAAAATCACCTTTAAAAGAGAAGAGATTTCAAACTATTGATGAAAATCAGGAAAACACTATGGGCCAGCTGATAGCAATTGGGAGAACTGTGTGAGGTCCTCAGGTGCCTACTTTGAAGGGGACTGAGGTGTTGTCCTATGTCTAATATTTTTTGTATCTTGTATCTTCTCAAACAAACATGTCTATTTTCCATATTGCATGGCTGGATACCTTCTAGACAGACCTTGTATAGCCCTGTTTTTAAAGAGCAAGATTTTAACCCTATCTTTTTATTTTAATGTTATTTCTCATGGTTCTCCAGCCAATACTTTTTGTTATTTTAATTGTTGTCTGGTAACTATGTAGCCTTCCTGTTTGCTTTACTTAACTCTGTTCTCTTAACCTGGCACCCTTCTCTCTCACTTGCAGTTGTCCACATCACTCTCATTCTTTGGAGACTAGTCTGAAATGCAACTCCACCATGGAGCCTCTTTGATCTCCCCAAATAGAGTCATTCTTTCTCCTCCCTATCCATATGCATTTAACAATTTACCTATATCAAAAATGGACTCAATGTGTTATGTACCTTAAGTAAAGTAGGTTAAATGCTATGGATTTTAAAAAAGGCATAAATTTCTCCTGCCAGAAAACTCCTGGTTCTCTGCAGGGAGAAGGAGAAAGAAAGGGTGGAGGAAGAGAGAAAGAATACAGAAAAGATGATATTGGATCTTGAGTATGATTTGAACATACAGCATTGGGTGAAGACAGTTTCCGGTGGCAGAGGGCATGAGCAAACATTCATGTTTAGAGAATAAAATTAGCTCATTTGGGTGGAATATGGGTAAAGTAGACAAAGTAAACATTGGAAGGATGTGAAACACCAAGGTTACAAGGAGTCTTGAATACAGGCCAACTAAGAAGACTAGGATTCATGTGTTGAGCAGGCAAATCTTAGAAATTTTCTGTGCCTTAAGCATCCTCTTTCCTATTCATATCTGCTCCCACCTCATATAGCTAGAATCCCAGATCCCAGGTTACTGATTCCTTCCCATGTCACAGAACCTTAAATGTTGGCATTAACCAGGCCTGCCTTTTCCTCTGTAGCATAAATCCTTGAAGAAGGACTACAGTTTTAAATGTACCAGCCAAGTGGTGAAACACTCAGTTGTAATGCATTCTATACTTTCCCCACAGGTCCAGGGCTTCTGAAATCACATTGTAAAAGGTATTTGAAGCTATCAAGGTTACATTTAAACAATGGCATATGATTGAAAAGAGCTTTACTTCCCCAGCATGGCATCTCCTGCAACACACACACACACACTGGCAATACTGGATAGCTTATACATGTAAAAATGACAAATTAGTCATTTTTATTCTTTCAGTTTGACTTTAGGTTTCTCTTATAAAAGGTATATCTGAGCAGACAAAAAAAAATGGTACTCCTTATACCAAAGTATAAGTTTTTAGCTGCCTTCCCAGCCTCAAGATGATTTTCATTACTGGATGGGTACCTATGTCGATATTATTTAATAATATTAACATTAAACACTTATTAAGTGCAAAGCTCTCCATGTTATCTCATTTAATCATCTCAGCAACAATATTTTCACTTGGTAGATACGGATATTTACTGATAAATTAATTACCTGAAGTTACACAGTAGTAAATGGAAGAACTGTTTTTTAAACTCAGGACTGTCTAATACCAGAGCCTGAGTTCCAAATGCTGAACTCTGATGCTAGGTCACTGCCTTTCACTGGGCCATTTCTTAAAGAGGAAGGTACTTTTTGATTCCTCATATTATTTTAGAAGTGATGTAGGATAGATATTTATCCTTTCCAATTTAAAAAACCAGGTAGAGCACACCATTGTTATTAACATGATGGTGTGTTGTTTTATCCTTTTCACCTTGTTTGTGTGTATGTTTTCCTGGAAATTATTAAAATATTAGGGTTAAAACTGTCTGTGGAAAAAGGGCATTTTTTTTCTTCTCTTTGTAAAAGACATCATAGGTTAGGTTTTATTGTTAGCACGTTAAAAAAGCAGTTCTACCATATCAGCAGATGGTTTTTACCCGTTCTGTAGATATATTCTTGCCCAGAAAATGTGTATCCTGTGACTAAGCCAAACTGTACAGGGAAAAGGAAATAATCTCTATGTTTTAAGGTTTCCTCCTTCTTAGTTTAAGCAGCTGTAGTCTTTGATTGCTTTGATAGGACTCATATAATAGTTGCATGTTAATTCTTTAAGAAACAGGAAAGTCATGCCCTGGCTGGTGTAGCTCAGTGGACTGAATGCACGCCTGTGAACCAAAGGGTCACCGATTCAGTTCCCAGTCGGGGTACATGCCTGGGTTGTGGGCCAGGACCCCGGTTGGGGTCACACAAAAGGCAACCACACATTAATGCTTTTCTCCCTCTTTCTCTCCCCCTTCCTCTCACTCTAAAAATAAATAAGTAAAATCTTTAAAAGAAGAACATGAACTCTAAATATTAGGAAAACGCATATGCCAATTTGGTGTGTTCAAAATAATGGTATTGAGATTATTTCTTTGATTCTACTATGACCAATTACAAAAAGATAAAAATTCAGTTTATTTTTGTATTGCCCATGACATTTTATGACATTTTACTATTTATCAGATGAATGATTTTTTTTGTTACTATTGCTTAATCTTAAGGAAACAATTTGCTTGTTTTTGTAAAACAATCTATTTCCTTTAAAAATAGTATTTGCACAATATTTTCTTATATGTAAGGGCTGTGACACAAGCATTAATTGTCCTATTGTGGATTATTTTTATCATAATATAACTAAAATCGATTTTTTCAGAGATATTATTTACTGATACTAACACTTGGGAAGACATGAGTTAGAAAAATAAGCTGCTTTCTGGCAAGTCGTATTCTGAAGAAAGTGCACAGTAGCCTTTTACATGTAACAGATGCTTCAGTTTGTAACAATTTTAATATATATGTGCATTGAAGTTGTCTTTCATGTAATTTATGGGCTTTTAAATCCATCAGATTTGCTTGTCAAATAAAAAGCGATGAACTCTTACTATGTTTTGTTAAGGTCACTTAACTAGTTAATGGCTGATTAGGATCCAAAAATCCTTATTAATCTAGCATTCTCTCTGTAATGTTCTGAACTGTTTAAAAAATTATGGGTTAAACTAAAAAATAGTTTCAAGTGATTACATTTTCAAGTAAATAGAGAATTAATATTAAGATGAAGATTTCTGAGGGTGTCAGGTCGAGAACTCTCCCCAGACATTTGGCTTCGTTGGTACTTCAATTCTGATTTAAATAGCTAAATTCTATTGTATAAGTTTCTGTAGCTAAGTTGTTTCCCATTTTTCTCATTTGTTAAAATATGAGTGTAGATAAACTGTATAATGCCCTCTAGTTCCAAAAGAATGAGTTCCATAATTAGCCACTCTCTTTATATTTCAGATTCTCCGCTACATCAAACTCTATGCCTCACCTATCTCTCTTGTCCTCTACAATTTTACTCTCTGCCTCAGATTCGGCATTTTAAAGCTTTGGTTTAGATTATCTTTCTGACTGCATTCTCACTATTTCAATTTATATTTTCTACCTTCATTGGATACCAAATCTCTGTGATAAATATGAATTAAGTTATTTTAAAAGGGAGTTGTTATAGGATTAAAGTTTATACTTTCCTCAGTAAGTAATCAAGAATTACTATCTATTATACTCACGCCAATTAATAATAAGAACAACTCATACAAAAAAGACTGGTCTTTACCAAGACTTTTTTGAGGGATGATTTTCTTTTAACATTCCTCTAGAACTGAAAAAGGTTTAGACAACAAAAAATGTAGTCTTGTTATCAGTAGTAAATAGTGGAAATTAAATTCTGCAACACTATTAAGGCTTAAAAAGATTTTAAGCTAACAATTTTTGGTAGAGTGTTACTTTTTAAAATAGATTTTGACCTATAATACTTTAAAATGTTACTAAGAAAATTGTGTTAATAAAACTCTTGAAGATGGTCCCTTCAAGAAAATTATATACCAATTCAAACAATTACTATTTCATGCTGCATAAAATTACCTTACTTCATCTGGAGAGTGATAAGTGATACTTGAATTAATGTGAATTTCAATTCTAGAGCAAGATTTGACTCTGGCACCCTTCCAAGTATCTAAGAGAGTGTACGTGTATATGAACTGCATCTCCTGTGTGCAAATTACATCAATGTCCCAGTACTCTCTGGTCTTCTGATAAATGAAAACTTTACTTGGAATTCAATTCTTGTTATAAATTTACAAATAATTCTGTTCCTTTTCACTATCAGATTTTTAATTAATCAGGAGCTGAGGACTGAACCTGAATGTAGGATTAATATGCTAGGATTAATGCATATTTATTAATTGTTGTTTATACATTTATCAGGAGCAATAATTATTTGGCTTCAATCATTCCTAAAGTTGTATTTTTAAAAGTGAAGCAACTTTGTAACATTAATTCATGGACATGATCCAAATGTCAAAATGACATTTGTAAATAATTACGCTGATATAAGACTGCTTATGCAAATTGTAGTTCATTTTCTAAAAGACCTTTTTAACGGTGCTGGAAAGGCTAACATTAAGAAACTAATCCTTTGAATAAGTTCACTGATACCTGCTTCTTTATTTTTTATAATAGGATTTGTATGGATTATTAGCTAATTTAATACACATTTACTCAAATGATAAATTAGTAGCAAGACTCAATAGATAATCTGAATTAAATATGTTCTACCACCCACAGGACTCATTTTTAATAGCAGAACATCATCTCCATTAAAACTTAATAAGTATTAATCAACAAAAGTTAATTTCAAAATATTCAGAACTTACATCAATTTAAAAAATCATAGGGGTAATATATTGTTTTGTTACAAGAATGTTTTCATGACTTGTAAAACTTTCAACTTTTTCTCAGAGGAAATTAGTGTTAATATTTATTTTCTAATCAGACTTAAATTTGTGATATTTCAAGAAGAAACTCTTTCCTACCCTCAAACCTAGTGTCACTCTACTCATTGATAGGGAAAAGGATTTTGTGAAAACATTTTTTCACATAATATTTTTCTGACATATGTATTTGGACAACATTTTATTTTATATTCGATTATAGTATATACCTTAAACATTAAAAGTGATTTAATATGATTTATTATAACACATAAAACATTAAATTTTATAAGAATCAATCACCAATTAAAAATTAAACAAAAAATCGACATATGAAGCACTTCTGGTTAATGAATCAAGAAAAATAATCCCTAAATTTAGATGGGCGGAAACGATGTTTCCCCGCTGTCATACATATAATATCCATGTGTCTCTGTCAGTTTGTACTGGTTGGCTGTGGGTCGCATCATTTGCTCTTTCCAGAGTGTTGAAGTTTGTTTTGCAGTAGTTGCTTGTAGATTAGTTTGGTTTGGTGGGTCAAAATAGCCTTTAGTGCTAATTCATGCTTTCTCCTGAAGCACCATCTTGGATTTTAACAATTGCTCCAAGTATTCAGTATGTCTCTCCTTCCCCCACCCCCCAGAGAAACAAGACATGGTTCAAGCCTCTAGTAGCTTACAATTGAGAAAGAAGATAAGACAAATCAAATTACCAAGTATTCAAATAAATATTCCTTGGTTTTCTCTTATGTGCCTGGACATGAGTCAGACTAGCGAAAGCAGGTGTGTCGTCTCTGCTGCAAAGAATGAAAGTAAAACATGGTAGTGATTCCTTTTGTCATTTTAAACTTTTTATTTTAAAGTAGTTGCAAACTTCTCTTCCTCTCCTCCTTCCTTTTTTCCTATCTGAATCAAATGAAAGTTGAAAACTCCTAAATATTTCTCAAAGCTTTTAGTTTCTAAAAGATGAAAAAACAATCTCTACCTAATCACAGACCAACCATTGAATTAAGAAATTTATATTGAGACTTCCAGCCAAACGGAGGTGTAGGTACACGTACTTTGCCTCCTCACACAACCAAAAGAAGGACAACAACACATTTAAAAACAACACATAACCAGAACTGCAAGAAAATCAAACTGTGTGGAAGTCTGACAACCGAGGAGTTAAAGAAGAAACATTCCTCAGGACCGGTAGGAGGGACAGAGATGGGCAACCAGGGTAGAGAGGACTTGCAGCAAGGTGGCAGCTGGCAGAGTGGGTGGTACCTCATTTGCTTGGGGATAAACCAGGAGGAAAAACTGGGGAGTGAGACAGACCTCACAGCCTAGGGTTCCAGCGTAGGAAATAAAGCCTCAAAATCTTTGACTGAGAAAACCTGTGTTGAGGCAGTGGGAGAAACTCCCAGCCTCACAGGAAAGTTCACTGGAGACACCCACAGAACCCTAGAACATACACGAGCCCACCCACCTGGGAATCAGCACCAGAAGGACCCAATTTGCTTGTGGATAGCAGGGGAAGTGACTGAAAGCCTCCTGAGAACTAACCAAGTGGCATTGTTCCCTCTTGGACCCCTCCCTCATATACAGTACCACAACTCAGGGACATGGGTTGCCTGGCCCACACGCCTAAGGCGCCACCATTTACTATGTAAGGGTGTGCTGAGACAAAAAACAAAATGGCTAAAATGAAAGAACAGATCAAAGCACCAGAAAAAAATACAACCAAGTAATGAAGAGATAGCCAACCTATCAGATGAAGAGTTCAAAACCTGGAATCAGGATGCCCACAGAAATGGTTGAGTATGGTCACAAAATAGAGGAAAAAGTGAAGGTTATGAAAAGTGAAATAAATAAAAATGCACAGGGAACCAACAGTGAAGGGAAGGAAACTGGGACTCAAATCAACGGTTTGGAGTAGAAGGAAGAAATAAACATTTAATCAGAACAGAATGAAGACACAAGAATTCAAAAAAATGAAGAGAGGCTTAGGAAATTCTGGGACAAGTTTAAACGCTCCAATATCCATATCATAGGGGTGCCAGAAGGAGAAGAGGAAGAGCAAAAAATTGAAAACTTATTTGAACAAATAATGAATGAAAACTTCCCTTATCTGGCAAAGGAAATAGACTTCCAGGAAGTCCAGGAAGCTCAGAGAGTCCCAAAGAAGTGGGACCTAAGTAAGCACACACCAAAGTACATCATAATTACATTAGCCAAGATTAAAGATAAGGAGAATGTCTTAAAACAAGCAAGAGAAAAGGAGACAGTTACCTACAAAGGAGTTCCCATATGACAATTTGTTGCTTACTCAAAAGAATCC
This sequence comes from Anoura caudifer, assembly GCA_004027475.1. Taxonomy (NCBI): domain Eukaryota; kingdom Metazoa; phylum Chordata; class Mammalia; order Chiroptera; family Phyllostomidae; genus Anoura; species Anoura caudifer. The sequence goes on along the minus strand of PVKU01005359.1, from coordinate 100,332 downwards.
TTATAGGCAAGAAGGGGCTGGAAAGACATACTTAAAGTCATGAAAGGCAAGGACCTACATCCAAGATTGCTCTATCCAGCAAAGCTATCATTTAGAATGGAACAGCAGATAAAGTGCTTCCCAGATAAAGTCAAGTTAAAGGAGTTCATCATCACCAAGCCCTTATTATATAAAATGTTAAAGGGACTTATCTAAGAAAAAAAGATAAAAAATATGAATAGTAAAATAACAACAAACTCACAATTATCAACAAATGCACCTAAAAAATAAAAACAAGCTAAGCAAACAATAGAACAGGAACAGAATCACAGAAATGGAGATCACATGGAGGGTTATCAGCAGGGAGGAGGAGGGGAGAGAATGGGGGAACGATACAGGGAATAAGAAGCATAAATGGTAGGTACAAAATAGACAGGGGAGGTTAACAATAGTACAGGAAATGGAGAAGCCAAAGAACTTACACATATGACCGGTGGACATGAGTTAAGGTGGGAGAAATGTGGGTGGAAAGGGAATGCAGGTCAGAGGGGAATAAAGGGGAAAAATGGGACAACTGTAATAGCATAATCAATAAAATATATAAAAATTTATATTGATGTAATATTACTAGCTAATGCTAGAACCTGATTTAAATTTGACCAATTGTCCCAATAATTATCTTTATAGCAGAAAACAATTTCCTTTGTGGTCACTCAATTATTCAATCCAGGATAGAGGATTTCATTTAGTTATCACATACACACGCACACACACACACACACCCCTCTTTAGTCTTATAATTCAGGAACTCAGTTTTTTCTTGGCTTTTGTAACAGACATTTTTGAAGTGTGCTGGATGGTTATTTTGTATGTAGTCCCTTAATCTGAGTTCATGATTCGATTCAAGTTATGCATTTTTGGCAGAAATATCACTAAAGTGACATTGCATTCCTCTCAGTATATCATGGTAGGAGGGACATGATATCAATGTGTCCTATCAGTGGTCATGTTGACTCTGATCATTTGCTTAAGGTGGCGTTTGTTGGATTTCTCCCTTTTAAGGTTGTTTTTCCTTTGTTATTAATAAATGTCTTTTGGGGTGTTACCTTGGAATCATATTAATTTTATTCATCAACAAGCTCTCAGCTTATCATCCTTGGATGATTCTTGCCTGAATAAAACATTATTATAATAGCTGCCAAATATTGATTTCTCTAGTTTTATCATGGCTTCTACATTTATTAGTTGTTCTTCTACTGAAAAGTAGTGCTTGCTTTATTTATTTATTTATTCATTTATTTATATCAGCAAGATCCATGGATTTCCTTTTCACTCTGTTGGTCATAATCCATTACATCAGTATTTATTTTAATGCACAAATTGTTCCATATTTGGCTAGTGGGAGCCCCTTTATACTGGTTTCTGTGTGACTATTCACAGGTCCCCTTAAGTTTTTGAGACTTCCCTGCTTCCTGGAATAAAAAGATGTTCCAATCTCATCTTGTACTTTGCCAGCTTCAGTCAGGTCTCCAAGGAGCCCTGATTCCTGTGAGTGGAGAATGGGATTTAGAAACCAAGATTTGGGCACTAGGGGTACTCATTACATCTTAGCCCTCTCAGTGGACAGAGCTAAGAAATGTATTATGCTTATGTATGTGTGTATATACATATCTGTATCTATTTCTATATCTATGTAAAGTTAAAAGCTTTCAGTTTAGATCAATAATTTCTATTCCAATTTAACACCACAGGGCTCATTTTAGTCTTACTCTTTCTATAATTATAACCCTTTCAATGGTGAAAATATGTGCATATCTTTGTCTGCTTATTTTCCTTGTATGATGGAAATCCCCCAGCCACACACCCTCAGCTCTGGTCCTACAGACCCCAAACACCTGACCAGCCTCCTAGCCCCTGACCTCCTCCTTGGCTCCAGCCCCACTGGGCCCTGCCACCTCTCCTTTGACTGATGAAAATCAGAACAGCTCCTAGGTCTGTGTAAGCTCAGACAACTGTTTAGTTTATAGCTCCCTGGAAGTTGTTATTTTCTTGGCCTTCACTAAAGTGAAGTTTTACCCTATTTATGTACTATTAGTATTTCATGCAAGATTTAAAAAGGATTGCATGTAAATTTCTAAGTTTTTTCTTAGCATAGGTCCTTGTCTCTGATACTCTGCCCTGCAAATTCCAGCTCTTTTCGTCTCCCTAAACTCTGCTCTGTCTCCCCAATGCATGAAGATTTCCAGGCTTTTTACATTTTGTCTTCCTGTCAGAATAAGAAATTTCTTTTCAGAAGAAAGTTGCCATTTGTAGAGTTCCTCCAATGCATGTCCTTCCTTTCATTGATCACAGTTGTGCATTGCTTGTTATCCAATATTTGAAGACTTTTTTGTATGTTTCTCTACTTCCACAATTGTATAGTGAGAAAATAGATCAGTACCAGTTCCTTATTAATAAGTAAAAGCAAGAAATAATTTTTACTACTGAATATTAAACAATCTAAATTTTTGTGTTTGACATATTGGAAGTTTAACATTTTTTGTTGTGAAAATGTGAAATCTTACCTGTTTTCCTTCATTCTGGGTATCATCCAAACTGTGTCCAAAAGAGAACATCAAAACCAGCAAAGATGAGCCAATTTTTTAATTTCAAAACCAGGATTATTTTTCAAATACTTGTGCATGAGTGAGAATATAAAATCAGTTTTCTGAATTCCACATTGTAGAATTTATGCATTGGCCTTAAGAAATGTTGAGATTTAATTTTACCAATGTACATGCCAGTCATAAAAGAAAGTCTCTAAGACCCTATTGACTGTCTGACTTTTAATACAAATGATGTTAAAGAGCTTTCAGGGTGAATTGGAACTGGGTAACCACATTGTGACATTGCGGAATAAATTGACTTCTTGGACGGTACACTTTCTATTTGACATTGGGAAATGTTAGTGTCATTGATGCTGAGGTTTCCTTGCTTGACAAAATTAGCCAACAGTACTAGATGTTTCTTAAAGAAGGGCCTGAATCAAGCCAACAGTACAGAAGTAGATACTTTCATACTTTTTTTGCTATTATAATTAGTATGCAGTTGCTAAAATAAATATTGATTTCAGAGTGAAATTTGTAATAAGGTAAGAATCTGATTATTTTTCTACTCTATTAGCTGTTTAGAATTTAGAATTGAAATTTTTATCACTTAACAGTTTTTCTTTACTCTGATAATGACTATATTTTGATTCTAGAGACTTAGAAAAATTGTTATTAGACTGAGTACCATATAGTCATGACTTACTACATTGTGTCATCACACTGAGTTGTCAGACTGAATTCAAATAATTAAGCAGTACATGCATGTCACTTTGGCTGTTGTCCCATATGCCAACAGGTTGCAGGTTTGATTCCTGGTCAGGGCACATACCTAAATTGTGGGTTCAGTCCCCAGTCAGGCTGCATATGAGAGACCACTGATTGATGTTTCTCTTTCACATTGCTGTTTCTCTGTTTCTCTCTCTCTCAGTCTCTCTCTTTCCCTAAAATCAATGAGCATATCTTCAGATTAGGATTAGAAGGAGAAGGAGAAGAAGAAGAAATGAATGCCCTACACACACTGTGGTGGCAAAAAATGGCTAGTTGTTAAAAAATCCAGTTTCCATTTTCTTTTGTGGATACATCTAGACCAAGTCACCCAGTTACTTTTCATTTAGATGGTCCTTGACCATTGGAATGTGGAAATAGGTAATGTATTTTCAGGTTGGCCCATGACAATTTCCTTCATGATCCTCCCTTCTCTTATCTCCCAGCCATATTTTGCTGACCATAGAAAACTCCAAAAACATAGATGGGGTCGCTTCACAATAGGAAAGGAGCGAAGGTTGAGTGGAGCACTGCTTATATCCCCTTTCACTGTCAGACTTTCCATGATCAAGAAATACACTTCTGTCATGTTATGTAATAGGTTTTAGAGTTGTCTTTTCTTTTTAAGAATTTTATTTATTTATTTTAGAAAGGGGGAAGGGAGAAAGAGAAGGAGAGAAATATCAATATGTGGTTGCCTCACATACCACCCCACTGGGCACCTGGCCTATAACCCAGTCATACACCTTGACTGGGAATAGAACTGGCAACTCTTTGGTTTGCAGTCCCACACTCAATACACTGAGCCACACCAGCCATGGCTGCAGTTGTCTTTTAGTATTACTTTGACTAATACAGATTTATAAATACAATTTTTAAAGAGAGAGAGCCATGTTAGGCAGTGCAAGCATTCAGTGGGTTGAACCTAGCCTACTGAACCTGGAGCTCTAGGCAGAGTGGTTGGAATTAGTCAAGGGGTATTGCATGGGTCTCTTACTTTCTATTTTCAATAATATACTTCATGGAAGGCATACAGTTAGGTAAAAGTGGTCTGGTTTTCAGAGAAAAAAGATATTAGTGAGAGTTGAGAGAACATGGACCTTGCAGGCTTAGAAAAGCCAAATGCCATGGAACCTAAGTAGCTAAGTACTAAAAATATAAGATAAAAAAAGGTTTGATCCACAATGTCATAGTAAGGCTTTCAACCGAATAAAGAAGCTGCAATAGAGCAAAGATTAGTTTAGAGGCCTTACATTTCCGACAAATACTGTCCCAGATGACCTCTAACTATTCCACTAAGTTGAGAGAGAAGATGTCTAAGTAAGGAATCAAAGAAATGAAACAAGACAATTATGTCACAGAACAAACTGGATATGGTTACTGGCACATGGAAATGTGTTGCAATAAATCACAAGCTAAACTAAGTAGTTGAGGGAATTGTAACGTGTGCACAAGTGCATAAGTGCATACAAAGACACACACACTGCCATAGTCCATTCAGGCTGCTTTAACAAAAAGCACACTGGGTAGCTTATAAACCATAGACGTTTATTTCTTGTAGTTCTGGAGGCTGGAATTCTAAGACCAGGGTGCTGGCATTTGGTTGGATGAAGGCTCCGTTCTGAGTCACAGAGTTCATGTATTGCAACATGGCAGACAGTGTCAGGGAGGTCTGCGGGGTCTCTTTTATGTGGGCACTAATGCTATTCATGAGGACTCTATCCTCATTACCTACACACTTCCCAAAGGCTCTGCCTCCTATATTATCACATTGGGCACTAGGATCTTAACATATGAAGTTTGGGGGTATATAAACTTTCAGACTATAGCATTCTGCCTCTGCCCCCCAAATTCATGTCCTTCTGTTTTGCAGAATACATTTTTTCCTCCTAACGAACCCCAAATTCTTACCTATTCCACCATCAACTTAAAAGTCATAGTCCAAGGTGTCGTTTAATATTACCTAAATTAAATATGGGTAGATAATTCTTCCTGAGGCAAATCATTCTCTGGCTGGGAATCCGTGAAATCAAACATGCTACGGGGCTTCCAAAACACAATGGTGGGATACCCATGGGGTAAACTCTCCCATTTCCAAGGGAAGGAAGAAGGAAGGACAAAAAAAGGTCATAGATCCAAATCAGGCCCCAAACCTGAAAACCCCTGGGGCAGGGGTCCCACCTTACAAACCCACTGAAGCAGGCATTTGTTACATCAGCACTCCCAGTTCTCAGTATTAATTTCCTGTCCTAGCCCATGTGGGCTGCTGTAATAAAGCACAACAGCTTATAAACAACAAAAACGTGCTTCTCACAGGTGGGAATCTGAGAGCAGGGTGAGGGTCCTCTTTCACGCGGCAGACTTCTTGTATCCTCACAACTGTCATCAGTCTGGCTCAAGTTAACTCATAAAATTCTCTGCAGGTTTGGATGTTTCTTATATTGACAAAGGTAAACACTGTTTTTCACTTGTCTACAATTTGCCTCACTTATTATCTCGGTGGGATTCCAGGGCACATTGCGTGGGTCCAGCCTTTAACATCCCTGCACTGTAACGTTTGGTATAACATTTCCCAGGAGAGCATGATCTGTGATAACACGGTATACTTCAGGCCACAGAAGTATTTTAAGGATTGAGAATATGTTTTGACTTATAGATCACCAAGACAATTTAGTACGATACCTATGAATTGAAGGAAACTTTGACAAGTTGCAAATTATCCAGATAATTACTTCATTTTTCCCTTGTTGCTTAATATATGATGAAAGTTTGGAACTGATTGCTAAGTTAAAGCATAGCCAGGCTTATACAGATATATTGCTAATCTCTGGTAAATTCTTGCCTTTTACTGTTTACATACTTTGAAATTGATTCCATGTATTATTATAAAATCTTTTACAAATATTGTCCATGTAAAAAGGAACTGGTTAAATTATGTATGGCAAAAATGCTAAAAATAAATTAGAAAATAAAATCTTAATCAATTTTTTATTGTAATTCAAGTGTGAATATGAGCAAATTAAAATAATTTTGTAGACCTCAACTCCATAATAGACTGCTGGTGAATGAAGTAACTCCTTGCCTTTCAGCTCCTTGTGGAAAGCTGTTAGGTCTCATATCTTCATGTCAAATTTGACAAATGATGCCCCAAATGAAACACTTGGACTCTAAATAAGAAACCATTACTCCAGGAGTAATTTGATGAGCTTAGAGAACATCACATATCTCTTTCAGCTTGTATCTTCAGAGTAATTAGTGAAAAGGTTGCCAGAATTAAAATAATCTGTTAGTGTAATTATTTTTAAAATAAAGCCTTGGTGATTTTAGTTTCAGTTTGTTTGTAATTATTATTCAATTAACATATTAGAATGATAAACCCTACAGTTTCAGAACTACTCATTATATTTCTTACCACAAAATGACAGTATTCCAATAAAATGGTCCTCTAAAAGAAGAAAAGAAAATGCCACCTAGGGAACAGGGAAATAATCTTTGATACTTTAAAATCGTGGTTTGCAGTTAAATGTTACGTAAGCAAAAGTACATGCACAAGTAACGTGTATACTCTGAAGGCCATAATAACCCACAAAAGGAATATCTGTTTTCTAAAAATTTTATTTTTGAAATAATATTCGAGTTGGTAGATTTAAAGTCATTTATTATTTCATTCTGTATTACTTCCCTATTGTTACTGTAACCACAAATGTAGTGGGTTTACACACATCTTCATTATGTTACGGTCCAGAGGTCAGATGTCTGAAGTGAGTCGCAGGGCTCTGCTTCTGGTGGGGAGAAGCCATTTCCCGGGTGATCCACATTTCTAGAGGCCGCCTGTGGTGCCCGGGTCGTGACACAAGGACTCTGCTTCTATTTTCATGCTGCCTTTTCTCTTTTGTCATTTTACTGAACCTGCCCTGATAATCCAAAATAATTTTCTTTTTTCAAGATGTTTAACTTAATCACATCTGTACCATTCCTTTGGCAACCTATGGTAACATGTCATAGTTTCCAGGTATCATGATGAGGACATCTTTGGGGACTGTTACATGGTTTACCACACATTCGTTTCCTGATATTTATTGAGCACCATTAAAAAAAATGCAATGATGTTTTCGGGAATACCCACGAAGTCCATGTGAGGATGCAGTGAAGAGTCTGTTACTCAGAAGAAGGCTCTCGCCTGACCATGCTGGCACCCTGATCTCAGACTTCTAACTGTGAGAAATAAATTTCTGTTTTTTATAAGCTACTCAGTTTTTGGTATTTTGTGATAGCAGCCTGAATGAACACATACAGTATCATTTGGAATAATTTACATGTTTCAGTTCCAGAACAAATCTATCACCACTTCTAAATGATATATCCTCAAATGTTTAAATGTAACTACCATAACCCCATTTATGAATTAAATATCCGTGGTTCTTTTCATTTTGTCTCATTTGATTTTATTTTGACTTATATAACATTTGTAATTTCTTTTATCTATATTTGCTGCTCTTTATACCTTAGTGTGATTCACAGAACTAAGGAATAAGCACTCTGGTTGTGAGGCCCCAAGTGCAAGGCAATTCTTTTGAGCTTCCGTAACATTTTTTTTCTGTGTCTGTAGTTATTAATGTCTGAATTATTTCTCCTTTCTCTTCTATAAACTTCTTAATATAAATTCCAGTAAATGAATGGATCTGGGCAATGAGCATTAAAAACTGCTAACATTACAAAAAGAAAAATTTTTCAGTGTCTGATGATGGAAAATCCTAACAGCTTAGAGCATTGCCGATGTGAATTAATGTGAGTTGAACAAAACCTCCAACTCCAGTTCCTGACTCGCTAGATACCCGGAGACCTGACATGTGCACAGCGCTGCACCACCAATGTTCTATCAGCAAAGTGCAGGTTTTCAGAAACTTTGTAGGTTAAATGCTTTGTGTCCCTTAATATGCCAAGTTAAATGAAAAGATAAATTCATGAGGAACTACAAAAAGAGATTGAAAAGATATATTAAGTAATAAAAAACATGAACAAGATATCTTAGTGTCTAAAAATGCATAATTTGATGATAAAACTATAAAAAATGCAGGAAAGAGACTACTACAAAGTTAGGGTAGTGGTTATTTCAGAGAAGGAAGGGGTGCAAACTGGGCCAGGAGTCACAGAGGGAGTTCTTGAGTAGTCAGCAATATTCTAGTTTTAAATCTCAATGGTATTTACAATGGTATTTACCTTATGCTGTATCGTAAAGCATGCATTTCTATGCATATTTTCCAATTTTATTTTATTTTAAATTACAATTTTTAAAAGTATCAAAAGTGATAGATCAATAGTCAGATCTGGAATAAAATAAATAATAATAGTGTTAAATTATAACTCCCAAATATAAAATAAATATTCATGAGCCCCTGCTCACATAAATAAATGATTGCACAAATCAATAAATGAGGGAGAAGAAATAAATCACTTTTCCATGAGAATTCTAGGGAATATATGCAGACACCACCCCTACAAGAACGGAGAGCTTAATTCCTCTTCCCTTGACTTTGGGCTGGACTCGGTTCCAACCGAGACCTAGGGAACGGGAAAAGCAGTAACGCGAAAGCACAGAAAGCTGGCGGATGCCACCTCACCCAGGGCTCGGGGTCGGCACCGTGTGCGACAGCTATGCCTGCTGTGACGCTCTGAGCAGCTCTGCAGTGTTCTTCCCCAAGATCCATGATTTCAGTCTGATCATAAAAAGAAGCCAATAGACAAGTACACACTGAGGACTATTTTACAAATTACCTGACCAATACTCTTCAAAATGACAAGTGCGTAAAAGACAAGGGAGTAATGGTAATGGCAACAGAGCTGTGTTGGAGTTGCCTAAAGAGACCAATGGCTAAATGCAATGTGGTGTCCTAGCCTGGATCCTGGAACAGATACAGGACGTTAGTGGGAATACGCTTGAAATCTAAATAAAGGCAGAAGTTTATTTAATTGTATCATAACAATATTTACTTCTTAGGTGTGATAAATATACCCTGGTTACCTAAGATGTTAGAATAGTGAATGAAGCTGGGAGAAGGGAACAGAGGGCTCAGTGCCACCTTTGTGTACCTCTGCAAATCAAACATCGTTCGAAATAAAAGTTAAAGAATCATTTTGACAGAGCAAAATAAATAAATGAAAGGAAATTTGGCTCTCTTTAAATGTCTGCTTTCCTTGTGCCATCTATTAATTTATTTATTCATTTAATTTTTAAAATTTTACGATGGACTTGTGAAACATGTCAATTCTTTTTTTTTTAATTCCCCATATAATTTTTTCTACAAAATTCTTCGAAGTCTCCATTTTGTTACTTCTCTCTGTCATCTCTTCCTAATACTTCAGCTCTCTGTTTCAGCTCAGAAACCTCTCACCACACATGTACATTCCATCCATGATGCCCTTACTCCGTTAGCCACCGTTAACCTCCTCTTCCACACCCATCTGATCAAGTCTCAGCTCTGCTGCTGCAATGGTTTTGCTCAAACCACTGTCATCTGATTCACACACGTGCACACACACACACAAACACAGTTTTTATTTTTATTTGTTTTCATCACATGAGTGACAATAAGTACTTTTTAATAAAATATTTGCAAGTTAAACTTTTCAAATTTGTGTGTGTATATATACATTTAATTGAGTTTATTGGGGTGACATTGGTTAACAAAACCATACAGGTTGTAAGTGTACAACTGAACAAAACACCATCTGCACACTGCCTCGTGCACCCACTGCCCAAGGCAAAGTCGCTCTCCGCCCCCATTTACCCCCCCTTTGCCCTCTTCCACCTCCCCCACATCACACTGTTTTTAATTCAAGCCTTATAGGCTAAATAGAGTATGAGCTCCTCACTGGGCCTTTACAGGCTACAGAACCTGAATCTGAAATACCTTTTAATGTCATTTTAATTGACATTATTCAGATATGCAGACCTGCACCCGGGGCAATCCCTTCTTCCTGTCTTCTGCATTGGCTTGTGTTTCTCAGCAACATCAAGTTCTTAATATTTTTACCTTAAAAATAAAAGCTATTCCATTCTTTTGATACAAAATTGCGTATATTTAAAAGTGTTCATAGTGGAGAAAAGTTTGTAACACTCATAAGCTTAGAGAAGAAAATGAAATCAAAGCAAGTTAATGCTTTTGAATGTAATGTATTACTATTTGAAGTTTTTCAGGATCCCCAAATATTTATTACTTGATAATTTGTTTCACACGAAAACCTTTTGCACCAACAGAGTAGTTTGCAAAGAACTATTGAGATATATAGTACTTTATAAATTAAAGTTAGGGCATACTATTCAATTCCTATATTTCCCACAGCAATTTTGGTGAGCATAGTACTTAATGACACAGCACAATATTGCACATCTATTTATTACAAGCTTTCTTTTTGGATATGTAAACCGATATTTTAAAAAGTTACATATAAGAGCACTTAAATACATCATTTTATAACATGAAATAAATTGTTACTAAATTAGGTAAAAATCACTAATAAGATCAACTAGCAAGATATCTGTAAAATGATATCCAACTACTCTTAAAATTATTTTTTCAGTACTAAGGAGTTAAAACAGTTTCTTAAGTAATGTGTGAAGAATTTGACTGTCATGGAGAGGTAGTGATAACAGTTTGTTAATGAGTTTACACAATAAAGCTTTTTTCCAAATGTGTAATACTAAAATATAGTTATTTGCTAAACCAGTAGTTCATTATAACTGAAAGAATATTGAACATACTTAAAAGTATGATTTTCAAAAAGCTAAGTTCAGAAAGATATTGTCTATATTTTGTACAAGGCATGGCCACAAATGTAAAACAATTTCTGCTTAATTATTTTTTTAAGATACTCAAAAGCCAGAATGAACAAAAGGGTCTTGTTAACACAGGCCACGTTGGCTCTAGAATGAGCATGATCAAGGTGTGATCTAGCCACAGTAGTGGCTAAAAATGAGGTTAAAATTTGGAATCTTAGATTTGGCCCTTTATTTATGATTAATAGTTTAAGGAATTATCTAGAGAACAATTTATCCTAATTTTAGAGAAATCTATGCAAAATAAGTTGATGCTTCACACAATACTGACAAAATTTTCACTCCGTTGCCTCTGCAGCCCACCTGCACGGGATGATTTGTGAGTGTTTGACATCAGCAATGGGCAGTTAATCACATAAAATACATCCATATAAGAAAAACCGTTAGCTGAAAACTTCCAACGGTATGCTAAATAAGAAGGATGAGAAAGGACATCATTCCTGTGTTAGCCCTCCTTTCTAATTCTCTTATTCAAGAATATACATATATTTTATGTTTATATTGAGTAATATCTCAGATACTAACAATGCATTAATAGCATTTATAACTTTCAGGTACAGAAGTCTCATTAAAACAAGTGAAGTAAGTAATATTTTACTAGGTTTTAAACTAGTAGAATATGTGTGAATGGGTGATAGATATATGGTTTTTAGAAAATAAAGACTAAAAAGTATCCTTTTTCTCTTTTCTTGCCTAAAGTGTTTATTACATAGCATTTAAAAACATGTATCGTAGTGTGTGCGTGAAATGAAAATAATATTAGCAGTTATTCCAGCAGTAGACAACTGACTGTCTGTGCCTCATCTTGGGCATCCACTTTGAGAATCTGTCACACTCAGTGACTGGTCCTGTGGTGGTCTGAGGTAGCCAGGGGGGAAGAACATTCCCTGAAGCTCCCCTCTCCCCACCATCTGTCTGGTGCAAATGAATATACCTGGAAAGCAGAGTACACATGTAGTACCTGGAAACCCGAGAGGCCCAGTCAGGTGTCCAAGAAAAAAATCAGTTTTAAAAAATTAGATAGAAAATGGTGTATTATGCAGTTAATAGTAATTTTTTTGGTAGCTTCTATGACACAAAACAACATTGGTTTATATTCTTTTGAAATATTGGGTTGGTTTGAAAATCTGTATTTTTTTCCATAAAAGACACATTTTTCATTTTCACCAATGACTTTTAGTCCATGTCCATTGATCTTTTGTACATGTTCCTTGACTTGATCCTTCCCCTTCTTTCCCCCATTACCACCCTCCCCATTCCCCTCTGGTAACTGTCAGTTTGTTCTTTTTTCATGTCTCTGGTTCTATTTTGCTTGCTTGTTTTTTCTGTTGATTAGGTTCCACTTATAGGTGAGATCATATGGGATTTGTCTTTCACCGCCTGGCTTATTTCACTTAGCATAATGCTCTTTAGTTCCATCCTTGCTGTCACACAGGGTAGAAGGTCCTTCTTTATGGATTTGGATATTGTTTGAGTATGTCAGCTATCTCCCGTTTGGTATAATGTTGACTGTTCTCATTTAATACCTTGGTTTGATCACTATGAACTTCAACTGGTCTACCCAATTATGGGGCATCATCCAGTGGGAAATTTCCAGCACAAAACTTCACAAACCACTTTTGACACATTCAATCAGTCACTCCATGTGCTGCACAATTTTTTAAATTTCAGTTGCAGTTTTACCTTTCTTGAAATAATAAAACACAATATGCCTAAAATGTTGCTTATGTTCTTCCATCTTCAAAATTAAAATGGCTACACAAAAAATTACCAATTTTGATGTTTATTTAAATACATGCTGACACAACAGCTGTCACAACACAATCTTAACAAAATTGTTTTGAATGAAGTTAAAGACAACTAAGTACTACTACTACAGCCAGTGAAAAAACCAAATGAACTTTTGGGCCATCCCAATAAAGGATAAGCCATGCTGGAAAGGCTATAATCTCACTAAAGAGACCCATTAAATATTAAACTCAGACTCCATATCAATGTTCTTTGAAGATGCACATCAAACACTTAGAAAACATAAATTACATATCATTTATAGTTATATTTGTAAAGAGCATCATTAATGCCAGTTTTCAATTTCTATCTCTTAAATCACACCGTCTCTTAATTGATGATTCTACTCTTACGGTTTAGCATACTCATCTATTTCATGATTTATTCTTTCATGGCAATGTACTGAGAAAAAATTCTAAGAGATAGACATAATATTTTCTTTATCCATTCATCTATCAGACAGTCTGTTTTCATACGTTGGCTAATGGGAATAATGCTGCAGTGAACAGGGGGGTGCAGATGTCTTAGAGATACTGCTCTCATTTCCTTCAGAATATACCATAGCAAATGGTGGGACTGCTAGATCATAGGGTTGTGCCATCTTTACTTTTTTTGAGGAAACTTCATCCTCTTTTCCACACTGTTGGTGCACATATAAAATGCCAATTTATCTTGAGGTAACTTGTTCATACTTATTCTTGGTTTTCTGTTTGATTGGTTTGTTTCTGCATCAAATTCAATATCGTTTTCCCTAACACGGTTCCCCCTACGCGCGCTCATACAGCACGGTATTCATTCTATCATGTCAGCTACCCCCAATGCCTTGCAATTTTGTACTTTCCTATGCTTTTATATCCACCTCAGACTGTAAGCTCCCTGGGGGCAGGGGCTCTTACTATAGTGTGCACACTGCCAGTGCCTGGAGCAGACTAGTCATTAAAACATACTCATCAAATATTAATGTCTGAGGAGGAAAGAAATTTTCAGAATTCCTTTCAAATTTTCATAGGGTGTGTTTTGCTTCCTTTTACCTCAAATTTCAGAATTATTTCGTTAGGCACCCATCCCAAGAATTCATTGCAATTTTGCCTGGTATAATATTAGATGTAAGAATCTATTTGAGAGGAATATATGACTTTCAATGTTGATTCAGTATTGAATTTATGACTTTCCATTAATGAAGATGGAATGCATACATTCTTTGAGATTTCTGTTAGGTTTCTCACTAAAATGTAGCATTATTCTACCTATAGGTTCTGTGTGTTTCTTATGAAGTGTATCCTGTGGTACTTATTATTGTACAAATGAAGCAGTTTTTGTTAAAATTTTAACTATTGCTGGTATACTGAATTGTTACTAATATGAATAGTTTTGCACTTTATCTTCATGTGGTTTCCAGGTACATAATCATATCCTAAGTACATTTGTACATTTGCAACATTTTTTTCTGAGATTGACTACTCTGATTTCTTTTCATTGTAGTATTCTATATGCCAGTATTTGCAGGGCAATATTAAATATCTTTAGTGGCAATCACTTGTGTTAATTTTTATGACTACAACTCTGAACTTTCAACGTAAAGGTTAAAATTGGCTCTTTGTTTGAGATAACATTTTTACTATGCTAAAAGTTTGATTCTATTCTTAGTTTTCATGAGGCTTTTTCCAAATATTGACAGTTTGAGCTGATGTACTCAATGATTATTACAGGCAATTGAGGCTACTATGAAAGGCGACATAGTCCTTTCTATGGCATGTCTCCATTCCCGGAGTGGCAGTAGGACCCAGTGGAAGGAGGGCAGCCGGGAAGTCCTGTCCTGTCTTTTTTTTAAAGGAAGTGGTTGGTGCGCTGCCATCCTGCTGACATTCTGGTAAACCAAGCTTCCAAAGTGCCCCCCCACCCCCATATCAGAGGAAAACTCTTGTTCGTTGAATCAATCAATTAATGAATTAAAAACACAGTCTTTTGTGCCTAGGATGCTTCAAGGACAAATTCGTTATAAAACTAGTCATCTCAAAAGCCTGTAGTAACCTCCTAGATTTCTTGTTTTAAGCCAAGAATTACAAACTGTGACTTACTTTATAAATGTGATCCTTCAACAATCATTGTTTGGTCTATAAAGTTTTAAACTTTTTTCCCTAAGGGTCATCCATATCATTCCTTATTGAAAAGTTAGAAGAAACATGGGGTATATTCTCACAGGGCAGTATGTGGTTTTACTGAGCCATCGTCCATAGTATTCTCTATTGTCTCATTCCCACTCAATTACCAGTGTGACCTTTAAAGGCATTTTAGGTTGTAACCCTCAATTCTTAAAATATTTTTTATTTATTTATTTTTTAGAGAGAGGAAGGGCGGGAGAAAGAGAGGGAGAGAAACATCAAGGTGTGGTTGCCTTTCTCACATCCCTTACTGGGGACCTGGCTGGTGGCCCAGACATGTGCTGTGACTAGGAATGGAACTGGTGACCATTTGGTTTGCAGGCCAGCCTTCAATCCACTGAGCCACACAAGCCAGGGCTAACTCTCAATTCTTTACTCAATTTTTTTGAGTAAGAGAGGATGCTTTTAGGCTTTTGGAGATAATTTCACCTGGGGTAAATAAACATCAATCTTTTATATAATAGAATATTGAAACTATGATTACTTTTAAATATGCATCTTAATCCCATTCTTGGTCCTAATAAATGGGCTGCAAAAACAATATGTAACATCACTGATGAATGATTCTGTTCAGAGTCCAGGCTGAAAATAATTTCATTAATTCTATAGAATTTTGTGGTTAGAAACCACTTTCCTATGTGTCTTTCTCTAACTGAATAGACAATAATGTGTCTGGTGCATTTTCTAATGCTCTATAATGCTTGGAATGGTGCTGTGCAAAAAAGTAAATATTCAATAAATGTTTGTTACATAATATATAAATAGGAGAAAAATATTTGGGAGTTAGATAATCAGCTTCAATGATTTCTAAGTGCACTTGCAAACATGTCTGTACCTTTCCCATCATTACCAGCAGAACAAAGTGACATTTATGAATGGTTGAAAAAATTGACCATACATATATAATTTGCTGAAAAATACATATGCCTTTCCAATTCTGGAACTGTAATTTTTATTGTGCAAAAACATTAAGGGAAAAATGTCTAGAAATTGTTTTCAGAAGTTACATGAACCTGAGACTTGAAAATGATTGGCCAGTTAACTGCTTTCAAATTTTCTCTTGAAAAGACAATTACATCAAAAAAAAAAAAAAGGGTACCAAATCTAGGCCAAGAGAAATGAGTCATTTTATTGAAGGATTGAAAGCTGATTTGAGCAATACTCAAAAAAGAAAACAAAAAAACAAGAGAGGGGATATTTGAATGGAAGTCCCAGAATTAATCTTTGAAGGTTAATCTTCAACTTGCTTTCTTACAAATGGATTATTATGTAAATATCATTGGCTATTTAAGTTCTTTATTTTACTGCAAATGTCCCAAGTGGCTGAAAGTAAATTTGCGCAGAAACAGAAGACCATGGCTGTTTTTTCCTCACCGTGGCACAGAGTAATTTTTGCAAATTTAGTGAGGTGTGCTCAGGTTCTGTTCCAGTTGTTCTTAACTTTGATTGTATAATTGAATCCGCTGGGGGATTAATTCTTAAAATGTCTGGCTCTAATCCATGGAAATTCAGATTTGATTGATTTGAGGTGCGTCCTGGGCTAGGGAAGTTTTTCTAACTGTCGCAGTTTATTTTAGTGTGCAGTCAAGTTTGCAAACCACTGTTGTAGCCTGTGATTCCAAAATTCCATTCATAACCCAGTACATCTTGTCTCACTTGGAGGTAAGAATAAAAGAGGCTTTCTTCACACCAGATTCCACAGAATAAAAGATGCAAATAAACATGCAGTTTTACAGTAAGAATGGTCCAAGTAAGGATTGTTTTATTCTCTGTAAAAAAATTCATATATATGTATACATAGATGTATATATTTATACATCTATATATATTTAAATATTTTATTTATTTTATTTTTTAGAGAAGGGAAGGGCGAGAGAGAGGGAGAGAAACATCAAGGTGTAGTTGCCTCTTGCGTTTGCCCCCCACTGGGGACCTGGCCTACAACACAGGCATGCTCCCTGACTGGGGGTCAAATCTTTGACACTTTTGCTTCACAGTCCGGTGCTCAACCACTGAGCTACACTAGCCAGGGCTACTTATATTTTTTTTGGTGATCTCATTTCTTTCAACTTCTTGTGGGGCAGAGGCAGAGTGGGAGATAGAGACCCTTTCATCTTGCATTTCCAAATACCCATGATTATATATCCTAATATATCTATAACTTCTAGTCTCATATACTATTTGAAGCTATAATTTTCCCATGCAAAACAGCCACATCAGCTAAAGGCAAATGTTCTTTTCTTTCTTGCTCTAAGCTCTACATTGCTAAACTTTCACAGCTGTGTCATAAGCACCATTATACTTTACCTCAAATATGTTTTTTATAAGCTTCTATTGAATAGAAAAAACACTTTAAGCACTGTAAGAATCTCTTACTGAGAAACAGGACTCTCTGAGTAATTACAGAGAATAAAAATTCTCCAGCTTGTCAAGGACATTTCATCCCCATGACTTGGGCCCCTTACATGAGCACAGATGCATGGTAACACACCTATGACCATTTTTCAGATTTAAAATTGGATTTAACAATTTAAACTATACCCCTGTGTCAAGGTGGCAATGCCTTATTTTAATTTTGAAGCTTACTTTTACCAGGCAGAATGAGTTCTGATCATGTTATTCAAGCTGAAGTGAGGCATCAGTCTTGAGCAGAGATTACCCAACCAGATACTTAACCAGAAACATCAGCATCATCAGAGAACTTGATAGAAGCTCAGATTTGTAGATCCTGGCACACAATGACTGTACCAGAATCTCAGGGAATGTAGCTCAGCAGTGTGTTTTAACAAGTCCCCCATGTGAAACTGATACATGGTAAACTTTTGTAAGTACAATTCTAAAGGAAATATGGTCCCCTGGTGCATAAAATAACCTAAATTCAATTCATGTCAGAGTAAGGGAAAAGACTTGGGTGGATATTCGATGGTGCCCTTGATACCTCCAGGGACTTGTGAAATCTGAAAGGAAAACTTTATGCAATGTAAGGGAAAACAAGTCAACAAGACAGTGATTAAAAGGGTCAAAGAGCAGATTGCTACAGTTGGAGGAGGTGTTTAATGGTGTTCCACAGAAGATAAGACGGTGTTCACGCTTCTGTACCATGGGAGAATTCTTTAGAGGTTGGTCCAATGTGGAATTTAATCTTTCTGTCAAAAATATATATATTATAATTTATATGTATAGAGAGTACATATTATATATGTAATGCAACTCCATCAGAACACAAGAAGCTGACCAGGGGCACAAACCTGTCTCAGAGACACAGGGAACAGAACACCACGATGCGAGGTTTGTAGGCAACAGTTCCAGGAAACAGTTCACTGAGAGAAGGCATTTCAGAGTGCCCAGGAGGCAAACGATACCTGCATGAGTTCTATGAAACTATCAACATAAATAACTCAAGCTCAAGTAACATAGTCAACAAAGACTTTGGATTCATACCCATCCCTTTGCAAAAAAAAAAAAAAAATCTCCATTAGCTCCTTTTTGTGTGTGTGTGTGGTTATTAAACAAAATTAGTCTGGAATTTGAGTTTGAGAACAGGACTGAATATTCCCTGCAAATAGGAATGAGATAATTAGCCGTGTCTGTCCACTGAGAGAGAGACAGGAACATGGTGCAATGGTGAGAGTAAATCTCTATGTGGCAAATTACACGGGTGCAGTTACAGGGAAGGCTGGTGTTCACAAAAGAGTGGGTGTAAGTAGCAGCTGCTTCTAGCTGGAGAGGTTTAGGGGGGTTTGAAAATGCAAAGTTTTTACCTCATTCATGTGTCCTATCAGGTCCCCAGTGCAACGTGCATCCCAAGGCCCCACTCCTCTTCTACTTCCTTAGCTTAGCTTCAAGTCCTGGGATGGTTTATCATTTCATCGGTGCCGCAGCTCCTACAGTCAAGGCATGGGTGCGATCTTCAGTCACATGTGTCACATACATCCTACTGCAATAGCTTCTTTAAAGCTATTTTCAGTTTTCTGACTTTCCATTTGTGTTGTGTGCTGGATATTTGTAGCTCTTAAGGTCTCCTTCTCCCTCTCTATGCTTTTTAGCGCCATCAGAGGAAAGGACAATATTTATAGTCATTTTTGTAGCCACAGTGAATAACTGCCATAGCTACTTTATCTCCCAGTACTTTGCCCTCCAACGACATGCCATCTCATGCACCACCACTGATAATTTGAGTAATAATGATCTCACCATGTGGCATGGTTTACAAACATGCCGCTACTTCTGAGAACGGAGGCTATTGATATCAATTTGCCTCTCATCAAAGGTGCCAGAATCTGCTTCTGAGAGGTGGTCCCGGAGCCACTGCTGCCCCTCATCACTGCCTCAGTCAGGGCCCTGGCAGAAGTTCTGTGTACGGCTGATGTAGTTAGCGTTAAATAAATCTCATGAACTCACTCCCCTTCTGCCATTTACTTTTTTTCAGTGCCTCTCAATTGCCAAACCCAAGTGGAAGCCAAAGGCACAGCACAAGCTGATGCAGTCCCTTGGTGCCTCTGAGGCGCAAGGTGGGGCCTGACTCTAGAGGGCCAAGCGAGGTAAGCCAGGTGGGGAAAGACAAATACCATGTGATCTCACCTATAAGTGGATCTTAATCAACAGAAAAAACAAGCAAGTAAAATATAACTAGAGACATGAAAATAAAGAACAAACTGACAATGACCGGGGGGAAGGGAGGAGGGGTGTAACAGGGGGAAGAAGGGAAAGGGTCATCTGGGAACATGTATAAAGGACCCATGGACAAAGCCAAAGGGGGGAAGGACTGAGGGTGGGAGGTGGGGGGAAGTGGTAGCAGGAAAATGGAGAAAACTGTACATGAACAACAATAAAAAAGGAATAAAAAAGGAAAAGAGGAAGATATGTAGCACACCTACTACCCGAGCTCTAAATAAAATATATGACTTTCATTTTTTCCCATTGATAAGATAAGCATAACAATAATCATTATAAAATTTTGACTATAGATGCTGACATCAGCTTTTTCTTTTTCATCCAAGTGCAGGAAACACTGTAGGAGGCCTGAGATGGCTGTCCTTAGAAGGGCTAGCTTTTCAGATTGGCCCTGGGATGTAGTCTGGTACTTGGCTGAGAAACCAGTTCTTGCAGTGATATAAAATTTTTGCTAAATGAGGAGTAGCTCATTGTGCCCAACCTGTACAATGAGATTTATGCTAAGAATAGTTTTTGTTTCTACTGAGATTGTAGACTATCAATGATTATGGTCAATTGTCTGTCCAACCCCAAATAGAATCCCCAGATTGCTAGCTTCAAGAGAGCTTCCCTTCTAGATAACACTTCACATATTTGTCACACCTGATTGGTGGAGGAATGAAACTCATCCACACAACTGCACTCACTGGGACAGGACTCACTTTGTAAGCTTGGGTTCCTGTGCACCGTTTCCCTTTGCTGGTTTAGCTTAGAATCCTTGTACTGCATAAATGATGGCGATGAGTATCACTACATGCTGAGTCCTGCAAGTCCTCAGAATGAAGCATCTAACGTGGGGGCAGTGAAAGGAACTCTCAGCATATACTAATGTTAGAAAATCATAGATAGAAATTTTATTCATTCATCCAAACATTTTAGAGTACTTTCTATAAGATAGGCCCTATTACACCATACACAAAAATAAATTCAAGGTGGATAAAAGATTTAAATATGAGCTGTGACACCATTAAAGTCCTAGAGGAGAACATAGGCAGGAAAATCTCAGATATTTCACGCAGCAACATTTTTACTGATATGTCCCCTAGAGCAGGTGATATAAAGGAAAGAATAAACAAGTGGGATCTCATCAAAGTAAAAAGCTTCTGCACGGCTAAAGAAAACAGCATTAAAATAAAAAGAGAACCAACTGTATGGGAAAATATATTCACCAATGATACCTCAGACAAGGGTTTAATCTCCAAAATATATAAAGAAACTTACACAACTCCACTCTAAGAAGACAAGCAACCCAATTAAAAAATGGGCAAAGGACTTGAACAGACACTTCTCCAAGGAGGATATACAGAGGATCCAGAGACACATGAAAAGATGCTCGATATTGCTAGCTATCAGAGAGATGCAAATTAAAACCACAATGAGATACCACTTCACACCTGTCAGAATGGCCATCATAAACAAAGCAACAAACAACAAGTGTTGGAGAAGCTGTGGAGAAAAGGGGACCCTAGTGCACTGTTGGTGGGATTGCAGACTGGTACAACCACTATGGAAAGCAGTATGGAATTTTCTAAGAAAACTAAAAATGGATCTGCCTTTTGACCCAGTAATTCCACTGCTAGGATTATATCCTAAGAACCCTGAAACACCAATCCAAAAGAGCCTATGCACCCCAATGTTCATAGCAGCACAATTTACAATAGCCAAGTGCTGGGAACAACCTAGGTGCCCATCAGTGAATGAATAGATCAAAAAACTATGGTACATTTACACAATGGAATTCTATGCAGCAGAAAGAAAGAAGGAGCTCCTACCCTTCATAACAGCATGGATGGAACCAGAGAGCATTATGCTAAGTGAAATAAGCCAGGCAGTGAGAGACAAATACCATATGATCTCACTTTTAAGAGGAACCTAATCAACAAAACAAACAAAGAAGCATAATATAACCAAAGACACTGAAATTGAGAACAGGCTGACAGTCACCAGAGGGGAGAGGGGAGGCAATTTCAGGGGAAAGGAGGAAGGGTTTAGAGCAACAAGTATGAAAGACACATGGACAAAAACTAGTGGGGGTGGAAATGGGAGGGAGCTGGGGAGGGCTGGGGCAGTGGGCTGGGATGGGAGTAGAAGACAGAAAACTGTACAAGAACAACAATTAAAATTAAAAAAAAGTCTTACACAGAAAAAAATAAACTAAAAGGTGTCTTACAATTATTTTTCTACACTACAAATATGGCAACTAAATGTTTTATTCACAGAACAAAGGCAGATGTTTAAATACATAAAATTATATCTATTTTAACATGGAGTAACATTTTGGGAATGGATATATTTCTTTGTAACTGATCAAGTTGTTGGCCTTCAAGATGTGAACTTTATGAAAGACAAAGTCACAGTAAAAATAGGGACTAATAACCATTTTCTTTATATACAGTGACTCTAGGAACACAACGCAAAAAAAAAAAAAATAGTTAAAGAACCTTTACATCGCAATAAAAGGAACCAAACACAATAATGGAACATATATGAGAGAGATATGTATATACATATTTCCACCAATAAGATTAGTGAGTCTTTCATCTTCTGTCCTTTTGATCTTTAAAAATAAGAAATATTTGGAAAACAAGAACAACATTTGTGGAATGAATTAGTTTTTCACTGTGGAGTAAGATCAATGTTACTTTAAAAGGAAAACACTGAGAAGAGAAAAAAAAAGAGATGTTAAGGTTATGGCAGTTTATTCATTTACAGTCTACTGTTTTTCTACTAAAATCTTTTCTCCTGAAACTGCATTTAAAGCAAAATGGCAGAAACTTGTTTTCTTAAACAAATCTATTTATTTAGTGTCAGGTAAGAATAAAAAAACTTCTCATATGGGAATAGCAGAGAGAATTCGTGCGGAGGATGTTAAAAATATTTCATTTTCCGTATGGGGAACGTAACTGAAGAGATCAGGCCTCGCTGCAGCCGCGGCAGTTTCCTGGCTGAGGGCGTCGGGCGAGCTGTAACTCGGACACATGTAAACCTGCTTCCCCCCAAAACCTCAGCAGTGATCTCATTTTCTCGTTTGCAGACTAAAAACTAGTTTTTCTCATTTTCAGACTAGTTTTTACAAGTAATATGGTTTTGAAATGTATTGCCACACCTATATATTATAAAACTATTTAAAAGAAAAATTGCTTCTTTTTATCCATGAGAGAAAAAGTCATTTGCTATACTGCATTAGGCTTATGGTGAGAATATCAAAACTTAATGTGATGATTTGGCTCATGTACTGCAATATTAAAACAAGCCGACAGGATTATTCAGCTCAAGCAACTCAGGAAGTCTGTTGATAAAATTTATTTATGCTTTTACTTGAGGCACATTTTTTAGAAACTGGACTGAATACATTCATGAGAAAACAAATACAACTTGCTACCTTGGTTTGGAAATGGCTGTCTGATTGGTTGTATGTATGTAACTAAAGTAGCTAGAGAATTATTACCATAGTTTACTTTATTTTCTAGTAAATCATTTTGCTCTTATAATAGATACAATCATATTTTAGATTTATCACAGCTTTTTCTTGCATTACTTCTTTCTTAATACAGAATTCAATGAGTCACTTGCTTCAGTGGAAAGAAAATCAATTCTGCAAATATATAATTTTTC
Organism: Anoura caudifer; assembly: GCA_004027475.1. NCBI lineage: Eukaryota > Metazoa > Chordata > Mammalia > Chiroptera > Phyllostomidae > Anoura > Anoura caudifer. The sequence goes on along the minus strand of PVKU01005359.1, from coordinate 76,885 downwards.
CCACATAAATTCCCATGAGAAATTATTCTATGATCCAATAAATTTCTTAGTAAAGAAATACATTCTATTACTTAGCCTAAATATATACTTAGTTATTTTACCTCATAATAATTATATTGCAACCCATTCTTAACAGTGTGAATCACTTTCTTCATTGTAGAGCAAAATTTGAAGTTACCATTAATTGCAATTTTTATGTATCCTTTTTCCAATTGTAGTCTCAAAACATCAAGATGAAATTTTCCCTTTAAAACTGAAAATTATAAATATCACATATATAAGTATATTCATGATTTGCAGCCTTATCACATTCTAAGAAACAATCTTTTTATACATTTTTATTGAATTTATTAGGGTGACACTGGTTAAGAAAATTATATAGGTTTCAGGTGTATAATTCTATAATTCATCATCTGTACACTGTATTACGTGCTCCCCACCCCAGGTCAAGTTTCCTTCCACCACCATTCATTCCCCCTTTACCCTCTTGTACCTCCAGTGACCACCTTTCCACTCTGGTATTCACCATACTATTGTCTGTGTCTATGAGTATTTTTTCGTTAACTCCCTCATGTTTTTCACCCAGCCCAAAACCCTCCTCCCTGCTGACACCTGTCTAAGAGATCATCTTTAATTGATTGTTAAGAGAATGTTTGCTTATTTCTGTTAAGCTTCTGCAAGCTTCTGGGAGCTTGCTTATTTCTGTTAAACACTGTAACCAACAGAACTGTTGGTTGCATGAATTAGGCACTGAAACAAAGGACTACTGACCTATATAAGAAAATTATATAGTGCTGTTAATATTTCTTCATCAGGATTTGGGGTGGAAAACACCGGGTCCAACTTAAAAGGCCATTATTTTTATCCACTCGATAAATTTAACTAGGGGGTTGTTTGAGCTCCTAATATAATGACCTATTGTTTTGTCTGTGATAGCAATGCTTGGCAAACTGGCTCTGCTTGTGATTTTGTTTCTCTCATAGAGATACTTAAAAGTGAAGTTATGACAATATTATGTGTACTCTTTGTCCACTTGGCAGTTATATCTACAAGTGTAAACTAATACCTTTTTAGACTGAAAAATCAGTCTTTGGGGATTTAATTTAGCATGTCTGTTGTCACAAAGCCCAGTTATTTATAGATGAATCAGTAAAATTAATTTTGTAAATTCAATGTTTAATGACTACACAGTCAATATGTAAGGACCACAGGAAAGTACTCAAACCTTGCTAGGTTGTCTGAAATAAGGAGAGATGGCTTCCTAGTTTACAACTTTTGACTCATTTACTCTTTCAACAAATACAGGGACATATTCCAGATGGTAATCTAGTCACTAAAAAACACAAAAATGAACAAGCAGACAGGAACACAAATGCAGTAAAATATTTCATAATATGTTTTTGCTTTAATTGATATACAATTGACATATAGCTTGCAAGTTTAAGATGTACAATGTATTGATTTGATGCACATATACATTAAAAATGATTACTATCTAATAGCACCTGGTAACCAAAGTTCTAGTCTGTGTTTCTATGAGTGTATTTTTTTAGATTCCACATATAAGTGATATCACACAATATTTGTCTTTCTCTCTCTGATTTACGTCACTTAGCATAACATCCTCAAAGTCTATCCATGTTGTGGCAAATGGCAGGATTTTTTTCTTTCTTATGGCTGAAAAGTATTCCATTGTGTACACATATATATGAGGTTTGTCCAGAAAAACTCCAGTCATTGTTAATATAATGAAAATGGTTTGTGTAACATCGATGTAAACTGGTAGCCAAGGAGAGTGGACCGGAGTGCACACAAGTGAATGACGACGTCACTGTACCAGTCAGTGGAGTGGTAGACACCATTGAGTGAGCACGTGCACTGTGTTGTTGGGAACCGCCCTGCCTGGTTTCAGGAGCTGTAACTCCCCCTTGGCTAAGGCTGAGTGAGCCACCTTCGGACTGTAAGCCACTAAGGAGACAAGGCTTATCTCCTGGTAAGGGCACAGCTTCTGCACCGCTTCTGCTCCTTTTACTTCATCCATAACTGGCCCCCAATGCTTGATTGGTTAGCCAATGATGGGTAAGATTCCCCAAGCGGGGATGACCTAAGACAGGCATGATTATGTGGAGGCCCCAGGAAAGCACTTGGGGGGCTACAGCAAAAGGTGGTGATGGACCCTCAGCTTTGGCATAACCCGAATCCTCGATTCTGTCTGAAAAAAGCCTAGTAATCTCTTGGCTGCCTTACTTCCCCTGCCTGACTTAAGCCTGAAACAATGCTGGTGGTGGCTACCATCCTGTGCTGGAAAGGGCGGGTTCCCTAGGGTGATCAGGCCTAAGAAGGAATATGTAAAATCCTGTGAAACCTGCTTTGTTTAGAATGCTCTCAATTAAATAAGGGTCCAAGCAAGAAGTGAGTTTGTTCCTCAAAGTTTTATAGCTCTTTAGTTATCTGATCCTGACTCAAAATAGGCCCTCAGAGTTCTTTAAATGTTATCTATTGTTTGATCCTTACTGCCTGACAATGATTAATCAGCTTTACCTGTATTCCTGTGCAAAATGAACCCAATAAAAGCCCATTGAGGAACAGGATCTTGGCCTTTCTCCTTTGAGACATCAGCTACCTTTCCTCCCCAAGCAGATCATGTCTTGATAGACTTATTCTCATCTGTGGTGGCTGGTGGGAGACCCTGCAGGCTGAGACCCCCATACTGTGTGACTGTCACAATCAAAATGACTTGAGCAAGTAGAGTGACAAATATGCAACAAATTTTGCATTAAGCTTGACCATTCTTCCACATAATCTATTCGGATGATTCAGAAGGCTTTCAGGATGATGCAATGAGTGCAGCACAAATAAAAGTGTGGCACAAACACTTCAAAGATAGTCAAGAACCTGTTGAAAGTGATCTATGTTCTGGAAGGCCTACAGCAAGCAAAACATCTCAGAATGTTAAAGGTGTACAGGCTGCAATCAACAAAATTGGTAACTGACAGTGCAAGAAATAGAAGCTGATCTGGGGATTCCAAACACTACTGAGTCTGAGATTTTGATGCAGGATCTTGAAATGAAACGTGTCATGACAAAATTTATTCCATGGCTTCTGCTACCAGAGCAGAAGGAACATTGTGCTGCAGTTGCTGATGACTTGATTCAAACTGCTACCAATGAATCAGGTTCCCTCAGGAAGGTCATAACCTGAGATGAATCATGGGTCTATGGCTCTGATCCAGAAATAAAGTCCTGGTCGTGACAGTGGAAGTTACCTGGTTCTCCAAGCCTGAAGAAGGTAAGACAAAATTGAGCAAGATCAAGACCACGTTAATTGTGCTTTTTGATCCGGGAGGTGTTGTCCATCATGAGTAAGCCCATCCAGGCCAAACAATAAATAAGGAGTACTGCCTCAACGTTCTCCATCAGTTGAGAGATGTGATATGATGAAAATTGCTGCAGCTATGGGCAAATAGAGATTGGTAGCTTCATCATAACAACATGCCTGCTCATGAGACACATGTCATACAAAAATTTTTCATGAAACATCAAGTCACCCAGGTGACTCAGCCCCCCTACAGCCCAGATTTGGCACCCTACAACTTCTGGCTTTTCTCTAAACTAAAATCACATTTGAAAGGGAAGAGATTTCAGACCATTGATGTTATTCAGGAAAATATGATGGGGCAGCTGATGATGATTCCAAGAAAAGACTTTGCAGAGTGTTTGAAAAAGTGGAAGAGATGCTGAGAGAACTGTGTGAGGTCCCACGGTGCCTACTTTGAAGGGGACTGAAGCGTCATTGTCCTATGTGTAATGTTTCTTGCATCTTATATCTTCTTCAATAAATGTCTCTATTTTTCATATTACATTGGCTGGATACCATCTGGACAGACCTCAGTGCTCAGTCTTTCTCTGTGCATGTGTTGACAGACACGTTTTCATATCTTGGTTATTTTGAATAAATATGAAAGTGCAGATACTTCTTCAATATCTTGCATTCCCTTCATTTGGATGTATAAATTCCCAGAAATGAGCTTGCTGAATCATATGGTAGTTCTATTTTTAATATTTTGAGAATCCTTCATACAGTTTTTCATGGTGGCTGTACCGATTTACACTCCTTCAACAGAGTATGAGTTCCCTTTCTCCATGTCCTTGTTAACACTTGTTATTTATTGTCTTCTTGATGGTAGCCATTCCAGCAGGCAGGAGGTGACATCAAACTGTGGTTTTGATATGTATTTTCCTGATAATTAGTGATGTTGAGCTTCTTCTCATATAAATGTTGGCCATCTTTATGTCTTCTGTAAAAAATGGCTATTTAGTTTATCTGCCCATTTTTTAATCATATTTTGGGGGTATTGAGCTGTATGAATTCTTTATATGTTTTGGGTATTAATCCCTTATTATAGAAGTGTGGTTTCTAAACATTTTCTTCCATTTAGTGGTTGCTATTTTATTTTTTATGGTTTCTTTTGTTGTGCAGAATATTTTCAGTTTGATGTAGTTCCAACAGTTGTTTTTGGCTTTTATTGCTTGTGCTTGTGTTGTTACATCCAAAAAAATATTGCAAACACCAATCTCAAGGAGCTTTTTTCTTATGTCATCAGGTCTTTCATTTAATTTTTTAGTCCATTTCAAGTTAATTCTTGTGAGTAGTATAAGATAGTGGTTTAATTTCATTTTTCTACCTGCAGTTGGTCAGTTTTCCCACATTTGTTGAGGAGACTATCCTTTTCTCATTGAGTGTTCTCAGTGCCATGTAAAAAAAAAATAGATATTAACAAAAAACAGTAAAACTGTTGTGGATAAGTGGAGGTGGAAGAGGGTTTAAGAGGGATCAGTGTTAATGGAAAAAATACAATAAAATAAAAAAATTAAAAATTAAAAAACTTTTGACTAGAGCTCAATCTTCATGTTGAAAAATGAGGAATGGAGTTGAACAAAAGTTTTAAAGCTAAATACTGGAGGATGTTGAATCATAGACTATTTTGAACTAAAAATTAATTAACTGAACTGTAATTATGAGTAAGGAAGAGATAGTTTTGAAAAATGATGAGAGCACCTTGCACTGTATCCTAACAAGCTGTTTTTTCTGAAGTGCTTTCCTGGGAATTCTCCTTCCCTAAATGCATCTCCATGTTCTGAGTGTGAAACTCATAGGTGCAACTTCAATTGCTGCTAAAATCCCATTTACTATAGTGACAAGAAAAAAAGTACCTAGGGATAAATTTAATCAAAGAGGTAAAAGACCTATGCTTGGAAATCTATAGAACACTGAAGAAAGAAAGTAAGGAAGATACAAACTAATGGAAATATATACCGTGTTCTTGGATCAGAAGAATAAACATCATTAAAATATCCATACTATCCAAAGCAATCTATAGATTCAATGAAATTCTTATTAAAATACCAACGGAATATTTCACAGATATAGAACAGATATTCCAAAAATTTATATGTAACTATATAAGACCCCAAATAGCCTAAGCAATCTTGAAAAAGAAGAACAAAATAGGGGGGAATCACAATACTCAATATCAAACTATATTACAAGTCCACTGTAATCAAAACAGTCTGGTACTAGCATAACAACAGACACACAGATCAATGGAACAGAATGGAGAGCCCAGAAATAAACCCAAGACTCTATGGTCAATTAATATTTGACAAAGTGGGCAGGAGCATACAATGGAGTAAAGACAGCCTCTTCAATAAATGGTGCTGGGAGAGCTGAACTAGTACAAGCAAAAAAATGAAACTCGACCACCAACTCATACCTCACACCAGAATAAACTCAAGATGGATAAAAGACTTATATATAAGTCATGACATCATGAAAGTCCTAGAGAAAAACATAGGTAGGGAAATTTCAGATAGCCCACTTAGCAATATTTTTACCAATATATCTCCTAGGGCAAGGGAAATAAAGAAAAAAATAAACAAATGAGACTAAATCAAACTAAAAATCAAAGTAAAGAAACCATAATCAAAATAAAGAGGGAACCAACTGTATAGGAGAACATATTTGCCAATGATATATTGGACAAGGTTTTGATCTCCAAAATACATAAAGAACTATATGACTAAATATCAGGAAAACAAACAGTCCAATTAAAAAAGATCTAAACATACACTTCTCCAAGGAGGGCATACAGATGACCCATAGACATATAATAAGATGTTCAACATCACTAGCCATCAGAAAGATGCAAATTAAAACTGCAACGCGGTATCACCTCACACCTGCCAGAATGGCCATTATTAACAATAACAAATAAAAAATGCTGGCAAGGATGTGGAGAAAAAGAAACCCTTTTTGCAGACCAGTGCAGCCACTGTAGAAAACAGTATGGAATTTCCTTTGAAAACTAAAGATGGAACTGCTCTTTGACCTAGTGATTCCACTGCTGGGAATATACCCCCAAATCCCAAATCACTGATTCAAAATCACTGTTATGAACCTATGCACCCCTATGTTCATAGTGGCACTATTTACAATAGCCAAGTCCTGGAAACAGCCTAAGTGTCCATCAATAAATGAGTGGATCAAAAACTGTGGTACATTTACACAATGGAATATTGCACAGCAGAAAGAAGTAACTCCTACCTTTTGCTACAGCATGGTTGGAACTGGAGCATATTATGCTAAGTGAAATAAACTAGTGAGTGAAAGACAAATACCATATGATCTCACAAGAGGAGTCTAATAAACAAAATAAACTAAGGAATAGAGCCATAGGCATGGAAACATGGAACAGAGTGAAAGTGTCCAGAAGGGGAGGGAGAGGGGGATAATTGTGCAAAGAAGGGGAAGGGACTAGTCAGAGAACATGTATGACCCATGGGCATGGACAACAGTGTGGGAACTGACTGTGGGAGCAGGGGGTGGAATGGGCAGAGGAGGGCAAAGAGAGAAAAATTGGGACAACTGTAATAGAATAACAATAAAAATGATCTAATAAAAAATAAAATTATCCCAAATTGAGTCAACTGTACTTGGACAATAATAAAAATAAATAAATGTAAAATGAAAATAATAACCTATTAAAATAATAACCCAATAAATAATAAAATAAAATAAAAATTAAAAATTACACTTACAAAATAGAAATACCTTTTTCAATGAAGAGAGCTATGTTTGGCAAAAATTACATTTTTAAATTGAGGCTTTCAATTTTTCCTTCTTTGTTTAGTGTTTTGAAAGAGAATGTTCAAAGTAAAATAAAAAGTGATTTATTCTTCCTGGCAATGAGACGTTAATGAGAGAAAGGTGATAGGAGAAATCAGATAGGCAGGGTGAAGCTAAACTGCAAAAATCCTTAAATTTCAGAAATAAAAATTAGGTATTGATTCTCCAGGCATCAGACAACCAGCCTAGTGAGCAAAGAATATGACCTGGGCACGTGTGCTCACTCTCTCTCTCTCTCTCTCTCTAAGTTAGTCTGCAGCAGCATGAGTGGATAGGAGGAGTGTGAACTTGAAGGCAGGAGACAAAGTGATAATTATTTTGAAACCATATCAATATTCAAAGCAAGAAATGATGAGGATCTGAAATACAACTGATGGTATGAGAAGGATCTTAGCAACATGCTGGAGGTAGAACCAGTAGGATTTGTAGTTAATTTGGTAAATGTTTGGAGATTTTCAGCATATATAGTATGGTTAAATTAACATAAATTAATAGGATAAATCAGAGCATGTAGGGCTAGAAAAGGATTTAGGATAGGCTTTGATAGTTGAGATCAGGAGTAGAAATAATATAGAACTGAATTACATTAAAACCGAATCACAAATATTTATTGTGTTAGAAAAGAAATGAGGGGCCCATGGATGGAGCCAAGGGTAGGGTGGGATTGAGGGTGGGAGGTGGGCATGGGTAGGGCAGGGGAAAGTGGTGCCGGGAAAATGGAAACAACTGTATTCTAATGTCAATAAAAAAGTAAAAAAAAAAAAAAAATGAGGAAAAAGCAAGAAATCTGACTAAAAATCCCATTTAATGAAATTGAACATGCTATATTTTTATTGTTGCATAATATTTTTAAACAATAGAATATTTAAGTCAGTATGTCCACTCATCCCTTCATATACAGAGTGAGCAAAATCAATGTTTGTGACATTTCTATTTCCACGTGCATGTATAAACTTTAAATACCATTGTCTAGAGCATGGTATACTAAAGACAAACATATCTAAAGTAATTACTATCCATACTGTTAAAATGCACATGAATATAATTTGTATATCTACATGTAGTTTTATTAGATGAATAAACCAGGAATAATTAAAAAAAAAGAAATCAAAATAAAATTGAGGGAAGAAGTGTCATATCAGTTCTCTTCAGACCCATAATTTATCTTATTGTTACAAATTATTTGAAATAAAGTTTACGATAATAATACTTACAATTACTATATCTTTTTGATAATGAAAATGGCTCAGTGAACATCACATATATACTGCGACTGTGTTACTTATCAATTCTGCATAGTCAAATGTACTCAACGTTGACTTTGTATTTCAACAACGTTGATGTTTCTAGGATCCTGGTATATGTTTTATTATCCACTGAGTTTATGTACTTAGAATTGCCACCACTGAAGGTTTACACTGGAGGGCTTTCACCAGTTGTTTTAATCCTTAAGAATCAGAAACAGATATTTTTTGTTAGAAGAGACAGTATTCCCCCTCCCTCGGATTCAGCAATTGCTTGTGGTTGCCTATTACTTTTCTCCAATTCTCTTTATTTTAGAAGTACACTCTACCATTCATAGGAGTGGAGAGACAACTCCAGTTATTACATTCCTCTGTGGACAATTCAGAGTATGGTTAAGGAATAATCAGAGTCTTATCTGGAGATAAACCACACAGGTAGGCACGGAAGCAAGTGCGTTCATGACACTCAGTACTGACTGATACTGTTTTACATCAACATTAACAGCCATTTCCCCTGGTTTAATGAAGAAATAATGGGTCCAGACTCCTAGACTACCTTATAAACTTTTGCAGGTCGTACACCACACAACTTCAGGGAATAGCTTTCCCATCCTAGCCCATGTTCTCAACTTGTGCAGAACATACCCTGTGAGGCCACATGCACGGGCCTGCTAAAGTATCCAGAGAAAAAGAACAATAGAGTGAAAGAAAGTCCATATAACCTTGTTGCAATTAGATCCAGCTGGAAAAGTACTTCCATCTTTAGACATCCCAAAGATTTATGTCTTATTTGGTCTAGTGTTATTGAAATGGAAAGAGTTCCAAATATTTACTGCATCAGAAAATAATTCATTTTGAAAATCTATTTACCTAACATATAGAGAATGCTACTTATGTGTTAGACTCCGTTCTTAGTGTTGGTAATAGTGCTCATTGTGAGCTAATTGTTGGTAATTGTAAGTGTTATTATTTGAAGTATTACAAATATTCAAAAGCTCTGACTTTACAGAGGTCATTTTAGTGGACGTAGTTTTCTAGAGTATCAAAACAAAGGAATAGCCAACAAGTTTCAGGGATAGCTTTATAATTGGAGCCCAGAAAGGGAGAATTCAAAACTTATCTACATTGACAGTAAGCAAATAAAGGAAGTGTGATACTGAGCCAAACTAAGTTGAATGTTAAGAGATAACATAAAATGATGAACATAAAATTTTTTGGAAAAAGTCAGGAGATGAGCTGTTTTAGACAAGGTTTTACCTGTATGTATTTTCATTTCAGGTCGGGTTCTACTTGCCTATCTTAAAATACCCATTTTAAATGGATAGTTTTACAAAAGTCAGTGACATATATTTTTTCAACTATGGTGATGTCAAGAATTCTTTATTTCTTAATTCATATTTATGTACTCATTTTGCTACAATTCAAATTCTTGGCATCGTGATGGCAGAGAAGTATGTGTGCCTATCAGCATAGGATATGTTTTTTAAACATGTTTCAGTGATATTGGAATACTCAAGTGCTGAAATTTGAATAAAAAATACTATAATTTAAAGTGTTTTTTAAGACATGAAGCTCTCTTAGCATTTGCTGCAAATTTTAATGTAGCTATCACTTTGTTAAAATAGAAAATTGCTTAAGAACACAGTAGCTTATCAATTATGTACCTTACTGTACACATTTTTCCACTGTCTCATGAGAATCGTAATAAAAATTCACTAGTAGTAGATACAATAACTCCTCTCCAAAAATTTGGCTAGCTTTTCCTGTAATTTTCATGAACTGATATGCTGTTAATTTACCATTTCATATCTTTTTAAAACTGCAGATACTTTTATTAAACAGTAAAAATAATACTTTTGTCAGGCAAAAATCAATTCCATATTTTGTTAACTTCTAAGGCATGTATATGTTTTTAGTATTTTATTGTAAGAAAAATTTAAATACATTACAATATTGTTGTTGTACATGCACTACAGATAAGAATAGTTCTAGCCCTGGCCTGGTAGCTCAGTTGGTTAGAGCATCATCCCAATATGCCAAGGTTGTGGGCTCGATACCCAGCTCAGAGCACATACAAGAATCATCCAGTGAATGCATAAATAAGTAAGTGGAACAACAAATTGATCTTTCTCTTTCTCTCTCACCCTCCTTCTCTCTCTAAAGTCATTAAATTTAAAATAATAGTTTTAAGTTTCATTCTCTAAGAAACAGAATCATGTAAATGGTTTGTCTGTTAATGAAACAGATCTACCTTGAATAATGTATTTATTGATCTATAAATTAGAGACAGTGCATTTGATCCAATCTTTTTTAGTGAGGAAACTACTTACTTAGCTTGAAATAAACTACTAAGTTTTGATAATCTGAACTAAAGCTCATTTCATTTAAGATTAGTGACTTTTCCATGACTCTGGGTGACAAGTAAATTATTGTTTTAGAAGAAACCGTGCGTCGGTAATAGCTATGGCACTGAAGCCTAGCAGGATAAGTGAGGGTATTCTGACAAAGGCATAACTCAAACATAGTTGATGATTGCCGAGTTTTTGACAGTCTTATGCTACATCAAAATGCTTTTAGCCTAGAAACTTCATTCCACACTATGGAGATATATGAAATATTAGTCTATGCTATTCATCTTGTGGTCAAGGCTCACTAAAAATTCTACAAGCATTTATCTTATCCCAGAGAAATTGTTCAGTTAATCTTAAAGCCTCATCTGGCAGATTTCACCCATTAATTAATTAATTAACTTGTTCCTTCAGAGACATATCGGGAAACTAGATGTCAGGTACACAGAAGTAATGAAGTCATGTGTCCTGAGCTCGTTGTTTAGGAGAGAGGATAGATGTAAATAAATAACTGAAAAATAGTGCATAGAGTATTGTTAAGAAAATTAAATTGACACACCTCAAAAGGAAAAGGTCACGCACAAGGCTAACTGCCAATGTGACATGCTTCCTCTTCATAGTGTCCTACATAGAGTTGCCAGGGATAGTAGCAGACACATTTCCTAGTTAGCAGTGGTGAGATCGGTGGTGTTCCTTTCCCTGAAAGCAGTGCCCTTGGGAGATGAAAGACCACTTCTCACAGAACAAGTGGGAATCCCTGATCTACTGCTTACTCAGTACTAAGTAAGGCCATGTCACCTTGGGCAGTAGGTTTTCAATATATGAGTTTTTGGGGGAACACAAACGTTCAGATCATCACACTCCACCTGTGGCCCTCGCCAGAATCCATGTCCTTTCCCATGTTATCAACTCAAAGTCTATGTCCAAAGTCTCATGTAAATATCATGTAAATAAAACATGGGTGAGAGTTTTTAGCAGTGAACCCAAGAAATAAAACATATTATGTGCTTCCAAAACACAATGGTGGAGCAAGCATAAGATAAATATTCTCACTTCAAAATGGGGAAATAGGAAAGGAAAAGGGGGTAACAGATACAAAGTAAGTATAAAACTTAAAGGGGCAAACAACACTAAAGCCCCAGTCTTCCTCAGCAGCGGTGTCGCCTTCCCGACCCACACATTCCAGACACACAAAGGCAGGAGTTGGGCCCCATCTGCATTATTTTGCTGGGTGCAATCCACACTGCAATCTTCCCCGTCTGTAACTGCACTTGGGTGCATGCAGGTGGCTGTAGGTGACGAAAGGAGCCCCATAGCTCTGCTAGGCATTGCTCTAGTGAGGACTCTGCCCCGGGCCCACTGCTGCAGCAGCCCTCTGCGTGGGTTGCACACCCATGGCTCCAGCCTTCTTCATCATTCAAAATCTAGGTGGAGGCAGCCACAGTGCTGGTGTTTACTGGATGCAACAAAAGGTGCACCATGACCCACTGGGATGGTTGGGGAGCATGGCACAAAAATGTGGACTGGAGCTCACATTATGGGGGAGCCAGGCAGCAGTGTCTTTCTACCCTGCAGGTCCTTGAACTTTCTACTCAAAATGGGAAGGGCAGCCCTTAGGATCTCTGCAATGCCTTCCTGGTCTTTCTTCCATGGTCTTGATGAACAGCTCCTAGCTTCTGTTGAGATGGCCAACCCATACTAATGTCCTTAATGAATCTGGCCACACCCTTCTTGTTCTTTCCCAAACATGCCTTTTTTTCTTTTTAATATGGATGAACTAAGAATTCTTAAATTTTAAAGTTATGCTTCCTTTTTGATTACTATGCCTTTAAATCATTTTACCTCTCTTGCATTTTGCTATAACCAATTAGGGAGAATCAAGGTGCTCTTTTAATACTTGACTTAGATCTTCCCTTAGCCTAATATTTAATTTCATGGCTCACACATTCTACCTTCCACAAAACACTTGAAGATGAACACTATTCAGTCAGCTCTCTTTATCAATGATTGCCTTTCCTCCAGTTTCCAACATTTCCTAATTTATGTCAGAGACCTTATCAGAGTGGCCTTTACCACCCATACTTCTCCCAACAACCTATAATGACCTCTTAGGTGTTCTCTGGGGAGGCTTTCTCACCAGCTTCCCTCTTCTCCTTCTGAGTTCTCACCTCCAGATTCTTCCAGCCTTTTCCAGCCTCTCCCCATTACCCAGTTCCAAAACTGCTTCCACATTTTTAGCATTTGTTACTGCAGCACCACTACCGCTCATTGCCAGTCTCCTGTCACAGTCTGTTTGAGCTGCTATAACAAAGCACCTTGCACAGCATTATAAACAGCAGATGTTCATTTCTTACAGCCCAGAGGCTAGAAGCCCATCACCAGGGTGCCAGTGTGGTCAGATGAGGGGTGTTTGCCCAGCTGCAGATTTCTGGTCCTGTCCTTCCGGGGTGGAAGGGGTGGGCTGGCTCCTGGGTGCCTACTTGAGATTTCTCACTGTCAGGAAAAGGAGTTAAAGCTATTGAAAGAAAAGAAAAAGTGAACTCTGTGGTATTGGATTATAATTGGTGGTATCATAATTGTACTAATTAGCTAGGGCTACCGTTTAAAAATTACCACAGACTGAGTGACTTAAACAACAGAAGTTTATTTTCTCATAGTTCTGGAGGCTAAAAGTCCAAGATCAAGGTGTTAACATGCCTGGTTCCTCCAGCGGTCTCTCACCTTGACTTGCAGATAATTGCCTTCTCTCTGTGTCCTCACATGACTGTTCTTTGTGCACACATATCCCTCATGTCTGTCAGTGTGCCCACATTTCTTCTCTTTATAAGGTCACCAGTCAGGCTGGATTAGGACCCTCTCTAACTGGCTTCATTTCACCGTATATCCAAATACACTTACACTGTGAGGCACTGGGGATCAGGACTTCAACATATGAATTTTGGAGGGGGAACACAATGCACAATAATACTGTGCATTGCTGGTGTATGTATGTATGTGCATATGGAAGAAGATATGCACATATATGTACCTGAGCCCTACTTGTGTTCATTGAAAGGGCTTGATATGGGAAAAGCACTTCAATTTCCTTTCTTCCTACCTCCCTCCCCTTTCCTTCCTTCCTCCTTCCTTCCTGTGGCAGGGAGCTGCTGCATTTTTGTTCAGTTTTTTAGTGCATGAAGAAAATGTATCAGTGTGACAAAACCAGGTTGCGCTTTCCTCAGCACTATCCCTGGTGACCGGAAGAAGTGAAGAGAGGATAGAACTTACGTGACCAAGTATTATAATAATACCTGTATTTTGAAAGTTTACTATGACTTATTTAAAAACAAAGAAAATTAGACAAAGATATCATATATTCATTGGCAAAATTCTATTTTGCTACCATGCCTATGGATTGCTACTCAAGATTTAAACAAAACACTTGATTTTGTGACCTGACTTAGATATTCTCTAAGTTAGTGCATATCTACACAGTGTGAGGTGCTTCTGAATATAGATAAAGATCAGAGGGTTAAGAAACTGAGTGAAGCAACTGGCGACAGTAAACAGTCGGGAATACAGCAAGATAGAAAGTATGTGTGCTATCCAAAGAATAACATTTTTAATTGTTAAGAAAAAGCCTTACCTCGGTCAAATATATCAGGCCATGGTCTGTGATATATTTACATCACAATTTTCTTGGTTGATTTTTATTATAATGATTTAGTGAGTATGCAATAAATACTAGCATTACTCTGAACTACACCACAAAGACAAGATCCTGAAGGTATAAGTTAAAGGCAGGCTGTTTTTAAAAAAGATTTCATTTATTTATTTTTAGAAGGGAAGGGAGGGAGAAAGAGAGGATGAGAAACATCAATGTGAGAGAGAAACATTAATTGGTTGCCTCTCATACGTACCCTGACTAGGGACCAAACTTGCAGCCCAGGCAGTAGCCCTGACCCGGAATCAAACTGGTGACCTTTCACTTTATAGGATGATGCCCAGCCAACTGAGCCACACGAGTCATGATGCATGTTCTTTTTTTACATAAAGGCATATTCTTAAAAAACATTTAAGTGTTGTTTTTATGTGTCCATGTTTATCTAATTATTAGTCCCTTTTCCCTCTTTTGCATAATGACAATTGCTAGTTAAACATATATTTTTAACCTCTATAAATCACCTTGCATGTTTAATGTGTTAGTTTTATAAATAGTTCAAAATAAAAAGTGTGATATTTGCATGATGCAGAAAGTTTCTTTTCTTTCTAAAATTATCCATGGGGATTACAGACATTTTTTCTTATCACTACAAGCTAGTATCTTATATAGCATCTACTAAATGATTCCTATTTAGCATAGATCAAATTATATTTTCATTTCTTTAGGGAATAAAACCACTTTCATTTAAAACATTTCATTCTTTTCAAGGATATCAGCCAAAATCATCAAAAAACATTGTTAGTATTTACCTTCTGTGGGATTTTATTACTATCTGACCAATATAGAAAAGACTTATGGATTGTGTGAGAAAGATATATGTACAGAATCACTTACTTTAAGAGGCACAGAACAATTAGAACTGCTTTTGTGGTACAATGTCTCTTTTGAATATGTCACCTCTCTTGAGAAAATAGCCTTCAAACGTAAGTATTCACATAAAATAAGGTTATTGATTTACTTAACAATCAATCTACTGCCTCATAATTGTATTTTATGAAATCCATTGTGTTAAATATTTTAAGCTGTTCATGCCAAACTGAAACTATCAAAGTGCACTATGAAGGGATGACTGATTATAATCAATAGAGGGAATTGAAAACTTGGATATATTTGTAATCCTTTTGGAAAGCCCTCGTCATTTCAACTGTCATGTGGGAATGAAAAATTCAGCAATTATCTATTAATAAATAATTCTAAACAATAACAGTTTTTCTCAGGAAAATAGAAACTTAAGGCAGATTTAAATGTATAGGATTTTCCTCTTTAAATTGAAGTTAGTTCTTTTTACTTTCTGCAAATAAAATCAGGCCAGATGCATATTAGTTATTAATCTGTTAGAAACTCCTGCTGTCAGCTTTCCTGCTCTTTGCAGCCTGTGCAGACCTTCACAACGAATGAGTTACTTTCTCACTCTCATTCCCTGCATTTTTAAAAATCAGTAGTAATTATGTTTAATTATTTCACTACCTCAAATATTTCCCTTCATGTAACAGAAACAAAATTGCAGACAGCAGCATGCTGTTGTAGGTCTCAATGAAATTTTTCCTACATACTTAGGCCCCAAGTCAATTCTAAAACCAATAGATCAGACCCATGTACAGATATGAAAATACAGGGACAGAAATGATAATTTACCTACCCTCTGGATAATGTAGTTTTGCTAATTAAAGTGATGGTGCTGATAAGGCCAATGAGAATTGAAAATCTAGCTGCAATATCCACTAATACATACATAAATAATGAATGAAACAAGTACAATCTCTTAAACATTTATTTCCTAATATACAAAAATCAATAAGATGAATATGGTAATATTTTATATGTGTGCCCATCATCTAAGCTGAATTTACATGTTCATTCAAAAACACTTAGAAAGAAGTTGAGTGGGTAACTGGAAGATCCAGTATCAGTCTGCATTAGAGCTTTCACCACTTTTATGCTCAGGTCCCAATTCCCTGCATTGAAATCAGTGAGAAGTTTTATGAGTTACATTGGAACAGCTCTTAAAAGTCAAAAGTGCTAAGTACAACACTTCATCTTTTCTTTCTTCTCCTTTAAAAACAATGCATTTGTTCAAAATATTTCAGGTTCTCTGTATCAAATTCGAACAAGGCTGAAGTGCATGAAAAGAAAATTTTAAAAACAATGTTACTTCCAGGTTAACTAGTATTACACCACTTGCTAAGTAACTTTTAGAGAATATGAGAATATTATGAATTATGTTGTGTTCTCTTACTGCAATCCCATACCACCAGTTTAAGAGACTTCAGAGTATAATTATTAATGGTTATTAATCAACAAGATATGAGTTCTAATGGTAACATTAAGATTAAAAAGTTGTAAAAAGCTGGACATTGTTTTGTCTTAAAATAATTTGTAGCCTTGAATCAGGTAATCTTTATATTCTCCTTTAACTCTAAAATATTGATTCAATAGTGTTATTTTGCTTGCTTCAATTGTTCTATAGATCTCTTTGGTTAGTATGAACATTTTAACAGTCATAACTTTTCCAATACATGAGCACAGAATATCTTTTCATTTATTTGTTACTTCTTCAATTTCTTTGATTAATTTCTTATAGTTTTCAGTGTATGGATCTTCCAGCTTCTTGGTTAATTTTTTCCTAAATATTTTATTTGTTATAACATTATTGTAAATAGGATTTTTTTTAAATTTCTTATTCTGATAGTTCATTGCTAGAATACAAATATACAAGATTTTGTCCTGCAACTTTACTGAATTTGTTCATTAGTTCTAACATTTTGGGAGTGTTTACAGTTTTTATATATAAGACTGTATTATCTGAAAATAGAGACAATGCCAAGTGTTGACAAAGAAATTTAGAAACTGGAACTCTTATACATTGCTTAGGTATGTAAAAAATGTAGCCATTGAAAAATATTGCCAGATTCTTATAAAGTTAAACATAAATATAACATATAACTCAGCATTTCCATTAGAAAGGTACCCGAGAGAAATGAAAACATCTCCATATAAGAACATGTATGTCATAAGCACAATATTCAGAATAGCCAACTGTCCAAGACTAGAAAATGTAGTGTATTCAGAAAATAAAACACTATTCAGCAACCAAAAGCTGAAGTACTGGTACATACTACGGTACAAACTAACCTCAAAAACATTCTGTGAAGCAAAGGAAGACACACACACACACACATGCGCGCACACACACAGCACTTGTTATACTCTTCCTTTTATACAAAATACCCAGACAAGGCCAAAATACACAGAAAGCTGATCAGTGGTTACTTAGGTCTGGTTTGGGAATAAAATTACTGAAATGGATATGAAATATTTTTGAGAGTAGTGGAAATGCTTGTAAACTGGAATATTTACATCTCCATATATTTACTAAAATTTATTGAACTGATTATATAGCTAGTGAATTTTACAGTATGTAAATTATATCTTATTACAGTTGTTGAAATCTAAAAATAAAATAATACAGGGTGGCAAGAAGTAGTGGAGGTATAGATGAAAAGATTTGTGATTAACTGGTAATTGTGAAAGCTAAAAATGAGTGCATGGGATTTTATTTTACTCTTTTCCAATTATCTAAAATTTCACAGCTGTGCTCTTAGTCGAGTTCTATTTTAATTCATTTTTATGAATCAAAACCCTTTCAATCTGGATTCTGAAAAATATTCTTCTGGTTTTTTTTTACTTCAATAATCTATGTCCATTTCCTTTGTTTCTCATTTCCTGAAACCCTATAGTTGGATAGTTGGCCTCCTAGACCAAGGCTCCAATTGTCTTTTTGCTCATTTCCACATCCACTCCCTTTGTTTTCCACTTTGTTGGAAATTTTATCAACCTTCTCTTTCTCCTTTCTATTGTCTATTTTCTGACATGCACACATTTAAATTTCAAAGGTTGTTTTCTAGTCTCTGAATGTTCTTTTCCCCATAGCATCCATTATTTTATTTTCTAAGAACATTATTAATAGTTTTGAAATTTTTGTTTGTTTCTTGCATTATTGTTTATCTCCTCTCATCTCCTTTCAGCTATCTTCTGTATATGGTGTTACTTGACATTCATGTTTTGTTTCATTAGTGATTTTGTATTTCTCACTCATGTGAAGTGAGATTCTAAAAAAGACAACTAAAATAAGTGTGAGAGAGGGGGAGAGAGAGAGAAAAAGAGAGAGAGAGAGAGAGAGAGAGATGGTGACGATGGTGAAATGTGGTCACCATGGCTTACTAAGATTTCATGGAAACATCAAACTGTGTTACTCTATTTAAGACTTCTCCCTGGGACCCTTCAGCTTTTCCAGGGACGAATCTTGTAATCTATTCCCGAAAAAGTTACAAACTTAACTGTTTTGATTGCTCAGAACTGAACCAGAGAACGAGAATTTACTGACATTAATTGTAGTAAGTACCTCTATATCTCATGCTGCGGAGTCTCAGCCTCAATTTTTTCTGTAGAATTGGGAGGTTGGTGGTTTCTGCCTGCATAGAGTTGCAGAGAACTTGGAAGTCTAACTGTTCCTTATAGAGACCTAAAGCATTACCCCAGTTTTGGCTCCTCTCTCATCCCACTCTGCCTACTTTGCAATGATTTCTGACCCAGTGCTTATATGGTGTGAAGCAGCTGGCCATTCCTTGGCTTCTCCTCTGCAGGCACTTGACCTTCACTGTTCTTTGCTTGACTGTCAATCATTACCTATTCCCTGTGCTTCCCATCTTCCAAAAATAGACTGACATATCTTCTTCCTTTCTACTAATCTGTTCTCTTTGTGTTTATAATTTAATAACTTTAAAAATGTATTTCTTTGCTGTTTCTGTAATGATATTTAGGGGGAACAGAGATATGCCCATGGATTTGTCTATCATGATTAAGTAGAAATCTAAATGATATTTCAAAAAAATCTCTCATAAAAAAACCCTACAGATTCTGTCCAGAAATGGTAACTATAAACAGGATGAAGTGATGTTAATTCTTCTGAACATTTAGTCTTAATTAATAGTAGATAACTGTAGCATATGACTGCTAGTGAGATCAGAGATGGAAACTCAAGGAACATGATTCACAGCCTGTAAGAAGAATTATAATATTAGTACTCTCACAAAGAAACTAATCTTTTAAGTGTTAAATTTAAAAAATACAGCAGCACCTTATTAATTTTAAAAATGAGATACAAAAACCTGGAAATACAATAAGATGTCAGATACTGTAAACAGGGACCCTGAGCGCTAACAGCAGTTTCAATGTAAGTTTTACATGTTATGCATAGATCTTTATTTAAAATATATACTGAGCCACACTTTGAAAATGATAATAGTACAAAAAGTAAATTATTCTGCTTTCTTGACATATCAAAACGTCTGACAAATTCCTAGTAATGGTTAGCTGAATCAGAATTACCTGCCTCTTCAACTGGGACAAAGGTTC
Source organism: Anoura caudifer (assembly GCA_004027475.1). Classification (NCBI taxonomy): domain Eukaryota; kingdom Metazoa; phylum Chordata; class Mammalia; order Chiroptera; family Phyllostomidae; genus Anoura; species Anoura caudifer. Next base: position 56,989 of record PVKU01005359.1, on the reverse strand, counting down.
TCTTAGTTGTTCTTTCTTCACAACTCACATGTTAACACCTATACGTTGAAATAGAGCTACCTCAGGCTAAAAGCCAAAGAAAGTGTAAGAAAAAAAATCTGTGCTTACAAAACTGCAGTTAAAATAACATCCCTGCCCTCAGGCTGTGGTAAGGAGAGGGGAGGTGTAAGAGAGTTTCAACTGTCCAGAGTGGAGAGGGGAGGGAATTTCAGGGGAACTTCAGGGTAAAAGGGGAAGAGTTTACAGGAACAAATATAAAGGACACATGGATAAAAACTAGGGGGATGGAAATGGGATGGAGGTGGGGAGGGCTGGGGTGGTGGGCTAGGATCGGAGTAAAAGACAGAAAACTATACAAGAACAACAGTTAAAATAAAATTAAAAAAATAAAAAGGAAAGTTTCAACTGAATATTTACCTAAAATTGATTAAATTTTAAACTTCAAATTGCCAAATTTATTTAAAGTTCAAAATTGACATTTCTTTCAGTTGGCCAAAATAAGGCTTCAAGAGGAAGGAGGAGGTTATAGAAAAATTAAGAAAGTTACATCTGTTCTTCTCAGATTTGAACTGTAAGATTTATAATCACTATAATCATATAGAATTAGGTTGCAGGGCTGTGTGAAAGGTGAAGGGATTAAGCAAAAAGAAATAAAAATAAAAACTCACAGACATTGACAACATTATGGTAATTACCAGAGGCAAAGGGGGTGGAGAGAGGTAAAAGAGGGTATGGGGGGGTAAATGGTGATTGAAGGAGACTTGACTTGGGGTAGCGAGCACACAATACAATACACAGATGATATGTTGTAGGATTGTACATCTGAAACCTATGTGATTTCATTTACCAATGTCACCCTAACAAATTCAATAAAATAAATAAATAAAATGATATACAATGATAATTATGTTCTCCTTATATTTGCTACGTTTATAAAGTTTTTCAAAGTAGCACTGTTTGTAGCATTCTTTTTATCTATTGCAGTGTTAATTCTTCAAGTTACTTTGCACATATAGACTCAACTTCTAAAACTCTGTAAAAAGCCAGCTTGAACAGGAGAATTTTAATAACTAAAGATGCTTTTTATCATATGAGAAAGAACAGATTTTAGGACAAAGAAGATTGCTTTGGTGTTCTTGAACCTATGTCTACTAGGTTACAGGCAAATTAAGAAAGTTACTTTGGGTGTTTACACACTCTATTTCCATACCTAGAATAAATTTATAGTGAAATTCCAATTTAACTTTTGTAAATGAATAGTGATGAACACAAGTTATAAATAGGTAAGGGCACTTTAATAAATAATAAAGTAACTCACACTACAAGATATTATTACATAATAATGACTGCTGTTTTTAATAAACCCCAACAACGTTCAATAAGATATTGTTAAACAGATATTAACTCCATAAATTAATTTTTTCAATATTTTTTCAATGAAGACAGTGTGGTTACTTGAAATTATAATGTAAGAGATAACTGTTTATTTTTATCATTGAATTACAGAGACAGATATAGATCTATAGATACTGATATATGAATTATCTTACTCAATATCTATCCTCTTCTGGCTAGGAGACCCTGTTAGTTGGAAAAGTAAAAATTTGTATATCCTCAACATCCTTTAGTTATGGTCCCAGACCATTAGGAGCATCCATGAAAGATTTTAAGGAGAATTAAGTCACATAGAGGAAGAAGTGGATTACAGGGCAAGCAATTTCTGAGTGAAGTGTTGAAGCTATAGCAATGACTTTTTTCAGCAGTTAGCTTCTCATTCATCAGCTTTTGAAACTTCCCCACTTGCGACAGAGGCAAAGTGGTTCGTGCTGCAAGGAGTAATTCCTGGGAACTCAGTTTAGAGCCTTCCGCTCTAAGTCTTTAAAGGACAGACCGAGCACCTAATTTTCCACATGACCTACTTTTTTGTTAACATGCTATAGTAGCATTTTAGATTGCAATGGATATTCAAAGGTTCTGTTGCATTTTGGTATCTATAATCTATTGTTTGACTTTTCAGGATAGATCCATTTCACAAACTTCTCCCATAGGAAAAGGACTTGAGGCTTTACGTGAATACACAATAGACTGACATTTACCATCTCATGAACAAAATGAAATGAAACTTTGAGTAGATGATTTCCAGCCCTTCAAGAAAATTTGACTGCATTTGATGACTATTCCTTTGTTTTTTCTTCTTGTGAAGACATAGCCAAAGATTGACAAGTTAAGATTTTTTTAATATTAAATGTGTTTGTTTTCTTTAGAGCTTTACAACTAAATTTTTAGGTATAAAGAATAAGAATATTAAAAATCACCTTAAAGGTATAGGATTAGTAGTGACGCTTATCTCTGAATAAAACTGAGAATACATGGTAATGATCACAGACAGATAAAAGATCTAAGCAAAAGTTGCTTATTTTAAAAATACAATAACTTTGTTGGAAAACAAGAAACAACTTATATGACAATCATCTCCATTTTCATTAAATAAAAATCAAAGAGGAAAAATGACTAAAGTATGTTCCACAAAATATTTGAGTGATATGTGAATATGTGAAACTATTTTAGAAATCAGTTTAATGCCAAATAGATTGGGCAACTAAATCCAATAAACAATAAAAAAGCTTAGTTTATTTTAAACTCTGATTATTTTAGATTTATTATTATATCTATAAATAGTACTGGTTTGGTTAATGTAGCGGGCATATTCTAAGGTAAGTTACCTCCAGATATTTCAACTCTACAGTAATCCTCTCACTTAAGTGTAAGTAGTAATCAGTCTGGCAATCTGCGAGTAAAAGTAATTACTTGCAGATGCTACAAATAAACATAAGAATAAGGTAACCTATCCCTAGTTAAGCACCAGATGATACTGCAGAGGAGCTAACATTTTTTATTTCAACTTGCAGACAAACCAACTAAACTGTTCCCAGACTCTTAACCCACAGAAACTGTGAGCTAAAAATATGTGGTTTTAAACTATGAGGTTTATGGTTATGTTGTTACACATCACCAGATAACTAATCTAGTTATTTTGATATAATTATAGCATATTACACCCTCAGAACTGAACATTATTTAGTATTCTAATTATTTATTTTATTTTTATTTTTTATTTTCAATGGTACCCTTATTCCCAGGAATAACACATTTGGTTTCTGTGACATTCAAACCAATGTTTCTACTTCCAAAGCATTTTTCCTTTTTGTCTTTACCAACTGTATTTTCTCACACCAGCTTTTTGAAAAATCAAACCTTGTTGTAATTTCCATATGTATGGTGTAAGAAGGTTTTCATTTTTTGCATGTATCTGTCCAATTTTCCTAACACCATTTATTGAGTAGCCATCTTTTCTTCATTGTGTTTGCCTCCTTTGTCAAATACTAGTTGACTATAAAGGTGTCCGTTTATTTTTGAGCTCTCTATTCTGTTCCATTGATCTATATGTCCTTTTTTATGCCAATACTATGCTATTTTAATTACCATGGCTTTGTAGTATACTTTGATATCAGGTAACATGTTTCCTCCAACTTTGTTATTCTTTCTCAAGATTATTAGGCCATTTCGAGCCTCTTGTGGTTCCATACAAATTTTTGGAATATTTGTTGTAGTTCTGGAAGATACCTCTTTGGTATATTTGGTAGTGTTGAATCCATATATTGCATTGGGTAGTATGGACAGTTTAAGAATTCTTATGCATGAAAACAGTATATGCTTCCATTTATTTGTATTTTCTGCAATATTTTTCTTCAGTTTTGTAATTTACCAAGTACAGGTCTTTTACATCATTGGTTAAATTTACTCCTAGGTATTTTATTCTTTTTGAAGCAATTGTGAATGGAATTGTTTTCTTAGTTTCCTTTTCTGATAGTTCATTATTGGTATATAAAAACGCAACTGATTTCTGGATATTTATTTTGTATCCTGCTACTTTACTGAATTCATTTATCAGTTCTAGTAGTTTTTTGGTGGAATATTTAGGGTTCTTTATACACAATATCATGTCATTTGTAAATAATGACAGTTTTAATTCATCCTTTCCAAATTTCATGTCTTTTATTTCTTCTTGTTGTCTGATTGCTGTGGCTAAGTCTTCCAGTACTATGTTGAATTAGAGCGTGAAAGCAAATATCCTTGTTCTGTTCCCAATCTTAAGGGAAACACCTTTAGTTTTTGTCTATTGAGTATGATGTTAGCTGTGGGTTTGTGACATACGGTTTTTATTACGTTGGGTATGTTCCCTTCATTCCCACTTTGCTTCGATTTTTATCATATAAGGGTGGTGGATTTTATCAAATGATTTTTCTACATCCATTGATATGATCATGCAGTTTTTATTCTTCATTTTGTTTATGTTGTATATGATGTTTATTGATTTGCAGATATTATACCAACCATACATCACTGGAATAAGTCCCTCTTGATCATGGTATGTGGCCTTTTTAATGGATTGCTGGATCTGATTTGCAAATTTTTTCGACGGTTTTAGCACCTATGTTCATCAGGCTATTGGACTATAATTTTCTTTCTTTGTAGTGTCCTTATCTGGTTGTGGAATTAGGATAATGCTGGCCTTGTAAAATGACTTTGGGAGTCTTTCCCTCTCTGGATATTTTTTGGATAGTTTGAGAAGGATAGGTGTTAGTTCTTTGAATTTGTCTAAGAAAGCTCATAAACTCTACCTTTTTGGAGGAATTGTAATTCATTTCAGTTTAGCAGCAAAAGAAAAGCAAACAATATATTGCACTTATATAAACTAATTTCAGTTTGTAGGATCAAACAAAATTACAATTAGTAAATATCAAGAATACAGAAATTATGTAGTATTTTATTTCAGAATACTCAATGTATTATAAATAAACTAATATAATTTTAAAGAGATGCACAAATAAGATTAGTATTTATTCAAACTAAATTTTTATGACAATCTTCATTAGCAGAATTCCAATGGAATAAATGTATGTCAAAATTTGAATGCCTCTTCTAGCTTTATTTATGATTACCTTTAATAACTAAAGCCAGAAATTCAAAAGAATATAAATGCATTATTGTTAGAGAGTTTCTAAAATATTGGATAACTGCTAGAATGCTTTTAATAGTATATATTTCCTTTAAAACTGCCACTTAAGCCCTGGTTGGTGTGGCTCAGTGGATTGAGTGCTGGCCCATGAACCACAGGGTCATCAGTTCAAATTCCCAGTCAGGGCACATGCCCAGGTTGTGGGCCAGGTCCCTGGTAGAGGGCACATGAGAGGCAACTGCACATTGACGTTTCTCTCCCTCTCTTTCTCTAAGTCTTTAGAAAATAAAATTACCACTTAAGCTTTCTCAGTACCTTAATGTATGCAATGGAGCATGATGGATTTGCGAGTATTTCTCACTATTGTTCAATTTGAAAAGGGTAATTCATTACCCATTGCTTCCTTACAACACTGCTGTGAACATGCTATAAATTAAAAAAACAGATTTCTACTGAGATTCACATAACAGTTTCACAGAAAACAAAAGTTTTCATTGGAACAGGAAAAGCAATATTTGTTCTATAAATTTTGTCTTAAAATATATGGAAAAGTTTTGAGGTTTTATTATAATTAAACTATTTTTATGACATATCCACAAAAACATATTTCTTTTTTGTCCTTTCATGAATATTAGAGAATTTAGAAGGCATTACACTACTCTTCAAATGCAGAGTTAAAAATAAACTTGATAAATATTGTCATTCAGGGACACACTTGTCTCCCACAATAGGGAGATGACAAAGACTTGGACAGGAAGATGAATAAGCTAAATCACTACTTGATAAACATATCCATTAATGTACTTCCTTCAAGTTTTGCTAGAAAATTATTTTTGGTGAGTCATTCCCTGACCTTCCCTACTTCAAATTGCAACCCTACCACCACTCCATCTCCCACCAGAATTCTTTATTTTTTTTAACATGTTTTTGTTTTCCTGTTTTTGTAATCACATCTTACAAGCTACTATATATTTTATTTATTTAACATAATCTCCTTCTTCTCCCACTAAAGTATAAGCTCCTTTGGACAGAGAGTTTTTACTTATTTTCCATTGTAGCTGACATATGCCCAGCACTGAAAACAATGACTACTTCTCAGTAGCTTTCAATAAAAATAAGTGAGTGAGTGAGTGAGTGAGTCCAAAAGATGAGTGTTAGGACATTTTATGGTAACTCAATTTTTACTTTCCATTTCTTGATTCTTAGACCATCAATGACAATTTTGGGGTAACCGATGTCAATGGAGTTTGGAATGCACCTATTATTAAAATAATTGGCGTGCTACTAATCAGAATTAAAGTAATACCAGACTGAACTCATTACTACAAACTTTATAGACATTGAAATATAATAAAATATTCATCAACAAATAATCTTTGCTAGAAATGTGTAAAAAAGTGTTAAAAATCACTGTTTCATGCTTATAACTTACTAAGTAATGATAATCATATGTGTATATTTGTATTTAGAATGTGGTTCCGAACTGAGCCACCAGGCCAGGGCTGGGATGGGATTCATTATAAAGAAGAAATGGAAAACCAAATCTATGAGTGATTGATAAGATCCAAAGATCAGGGGAGAAAATGACAGCCAAGTAGGTAGAAGCTGAGTCCACTTGCTCTTATACCCAACTTCGGATCTCAACTGATCTTTTGACAAATAACTTGAACAATCAATGGAATTTTAGCTGATACTAATTGTGGAAGCCAAGGAGTACAGATGATGCTACACTATGGGTGGTAAGGAGATTTTATAGGTTCAAGGGGAAATACCCCATGTGTGGTACCGGCAGCCATGGAAAGACTAGTCAGAAATTGCAGCTTTGTGGCTCCCTCCCTTCCCAAGGCAGAGAACCGCCAGACCAGGGCCAGGAGTGACTTGGGAGGATATACAAAGTAAGGGAGATCCAGGCTACACACACACACAGTGAGCAGCATATCCATAGCTGCAGCACCAAACACCAACCAGAAGAGTAGCAGAGAGAGAGAGGGACTCCTATCTGCACCTGGGCCACACAGAGGCAGGCTGTGGTCAGCCATGACTGTGAGAGACTTTTTAGAGAGGTGGTGTGTGTGGAAAACCAGACAGTGACTAAGTACTGCAGTGAGCGTGCCACAAAGAGACTTCTCAAAAGCAGGGCTGAAGTGTGCTGGGCAGGGACCCCAATGGGAGCTGCCCTGCCAGCAAAGGAACAAGATTGTAAACACAGTTTGCCCCCACTGAATACAGTTGGGCAGAGAGATCAGAAAGTAGCACAGCAAAGGGGATTCTGAGCCCTAGCCCAGCACAGCAAGTAAGCTGGGGGTCACACAAAATGGAGAGGTTAGGACTGTGTCTACCTTGAGGGCAGTGGGCTGGGAATTAAATGGCCAAGAGTTGAGTACCTGAGATTATTTACAGCCAGGCAGAACCCCCTTCCCAGGCAAAGTTCAAATCTCTGGGAAGGGAAGGACACACGCAGCCCCCACCTCCTGTAGTACTACACGCACTGCATCAGACAGGGAAGATCTGCAGAACAGGTAGGACAGGCTCAAGAACCCCTTGCTGGGTGCATATCCACAGGCAAAGACAGGAGAAGAAACTTCAGAAGAGCCATTTTGAACTTCTCTTAGGGAGGCAAATATACTAATTCCTAGGGCCCTATTCCACTGAGGCCCAGCAAAGCAGGGAGATCAGAAATCAATGGAGCAAAGGGGGTGGGTATAAGGGCCCTGCCCAGGCTTGGCTCACACACAGAGTTGCCATCAGCACCAAGCAGGAAAGAGCTGACCCTCTTGTACAGACTAGCTACTTCCTCAAAACAGACAGCTCTTTCATCAGAAACTATACATTATTAGAAATAAGCTGGAACAGATTGAGATGGGTGGTGCAGGGACAAGGGAACACAACCACAATTTTCCCAGAAGACTGAATACCACCTCCCACGGTAGAACCAGGTGTCCTACCCTCCTGATTGCAATAGTAACCCCCTCTAGAGGCAGATGAAAGTGGTACATGTGGTGCTGCCAGAAGTTGGATGACCCACCCCTGGACCTTTATCTGATAAAAAGCCAGAGGTGGACATAGAAGCCAGAAGGCAAACACCAAAGTCTGCTGAGATGAATTCCACCTCCCTCTTCTTTAGTATTTGTGTTATTTTTCTCTCTCATATATCTTTATAACATTTCTTCTTTTTCTTTCATTGTATTCCAACTAATTCATTATTTTTGTCTTCTATTTTTATTCTTTTTATATAGATTTTAATGTATCTTTTTTTTTAATTTCAAATATGACATTGCACCTTTCCTTTGCCTTACTTGGTTTTGTCTTCTTCCTGCCCTTTCTTATTTTCATTTCAAATTTTATTTTTCCTCTCTCTATGCTTTGTTTCTATTCCTTAATCTTACTATTTCTCCTCCATTTATTTCTCAAAATTGTTTTTCTTTCCTTTAGTCAGCTCATATTCTTTTTCCCCTTCTTATAATATTCTTATTTTTTCTACCTTTATTAATCATTGGTTGTTTGGCATGGATATTGCGGTTATCACTGTTTTTCTTCAATTTTATTTCTACTCCCTATTTTTTAAAACTGAAATCTCATAGGTTACTCTCGCCATCTTACTCCACTTTACTTTCTTCCTCCCTTACTTATTTGAGTTTGGAATTTTATTTTTTCCCTTTCTTAGCTTAGATTCTATTCCTTACCCTTATTTTTCTCCTCCCTCTATCCTCTCAAAATCATTTTTCTTTACTGTAGACATCTCATGTTCTCTCTTGTCTTTCTTATATTATTCTTATTCTCTTTCCACCTTTGTTAATCTTTGCTCATCTGCCATTGTTATTGACCCTGTTATGGTTTTTCTTCAATATTGTCTTTATTTGTTCATTATTTTTTATTTTATTTCAAACCTCATATTATACTCTTCCCTTTTCTTAGTCCATTTTGCTTTCCCTTTTTTACTTATGTTTTAAATATCATTTTCTCCTTCTGTTCACCTTGTTTTTATCCCTATTGTTATTATTTCTCCTCCCTCTTCCCTCTCAAAATCATTTTTCTCTCCTTTAGTCATCTCATGTTCTTTTTCCTACCTTATTGTTAATCTCTTGCCACCTTTAATAATCTTTGCTCATTTGCTGTTGATATTGCTGATGTGATGGAGAGTATTTTGCTGGCGTGGATTTGGTTTTCTGGGTAGTTTTGCTCTATTCTGCCAGCTCCTGTACAACAGCATACAGTACATGGTGTGGTTGTGATTGTCAGTCAGCCAGCCAGAGGGGAGAAACCACCAATGAATGCACCATCAAATACTCAAAGCACCAAGTACAACAAGAGAGCCCACATAAACTGAATGAAGGGCACCTATAGAGCATCCAGGACAGGAGCTCAAAGAGATGCACCACTGAGTCCCACAGAACCCCTGCCACAGAAGGCCACCCCATGAAGACAGGCAGTCCAAGCAGAGCAATCTGAGATGCAGAAACAAACAAAAAGAGTCACCTAAAGTATGGAGACAAAGGAACGATCCCCAATTGAAAGGAAAGGAGGAGCCCTCGTAAATAGAGCTAAATGAAATTCAGGTGAGCAATCTGTCAGACATAGAGTTCAAAATAATGGCTATAAGGATGCTCAAAGAACTCAGTGAGAACTACAAGGGACTTTATGGGAGCTATAAGATAGTGGGAACTACAGCAGCATGACAAAGGACATAGAAACTATGAATAAGAACCAGGAGGAAATGAAGAACACAATATCTGAAATGAAGAGTACATTAAAAGGCATTAAAAGCAGGCTAGATGAAGCAGAAGACTGAATCAGCAAGCTTGATATTTAGCCCAGCAATTTCATTCATTTAAAAACATTTAGAAACATATGTTCTAAAAAACTCGTAAAACAATATTCATAGCAGCTTTATCTACAACAGGCAAAACTAGGCCAGTTGAAATAAGCTAGTTGTTCATCAATAAGAATAAATAAACTGCAGTACTTTATCCATACTTTGAAGTACTACTCAGAAATAAAAACAAATGAACTATTGATACATGCAACCACATCTATCAATATCATTTATATAACTATCTCCTATCTTTATAGCATCTATTTTCTCTATCTGCTGAGCAAGAGAAGTTCTATATACATATGTGATATCCTTTACATCAAGATTAATAACAAAAGTAAAACAATCAGTGGTGAAATAAAAAAACAATGGATATTTCATGGAAAACAGGTTGACATTTTACTGGGAAAGGTGTATGGGAATTTTCTAGGGTTATGGTAAAGTTCTATATCATGATGAGTTTCTTGATTACATGGGTATATGAATTTTTAAGGCATACATGAAAAAGTGTACACATAATTTGTATTTTTGAGTTTTTGTAAATGTTACCACAAAAGAAAAAAATGTACAGGAATATTTAATACAAGTTCATATTCATGGTGAAGTATTTAGCAGAAAGAACACTGGATGAACTGAGGGAAGAATAGATAATGGTAGATTTTTGAAGAAACAAACAGTAAAATACTAATGTTAGTATCTAGGTGATTTTTTAAAAAAATTGAGGCATGTGATCACACACCTGGAATATACTTTTGAAGATGATTGAACAAATGATATCTTAATCATTTTTAATGTATTAATTTTGTATTTGGAATTCAATTAAATTGATGCTTTATTTTCATTATTCGCAGAGAGAAATTTAGTGCTTCTCAATGCCAAGTCAGGCTTGGCAGAGAAAAGAGGTGATGGAATAACTGCCCAAAATTCCCTAATACGTTATAGAGAAAACTCACTAACACAGATGGAACACCATATTATGCAGTTAAGGTTGAAGTTGACACCAAATCCCAAAGACTCTCTGCCTTGCTTTCTTTGCTATAAGTATTGGATAACAAAACTCTAGCCTCTTGCAATTTAGGCTTGACCATATGACTGTTCTGGACAAAGAGTAAAAGTCTATGGAGCAGCGCTTCTGGAGAAGCTACTCTTTCCTTATGTAACTGGGTATTTTAGTGACCTATTGTGTGAGGAACCAGCCTCCACTCCCCCCAAACAACAACCCAACAAAAAAACCCAACAACAAAAAAAAAACTTTTGGGCTTAAAACAGGAATATGCAAACTAGAACCTTAGGACTCACTATACATAGTTTATTGAAACAAAGCATATTGTTAATATTAATTTTTTAAATCAATCTGTTACATCAATTTTAAATGTTTTTGATATAATTTTAATTCGAGAAATGTTATATTATCTATTTTTAAAAACCATGAGGAAGTACTTTTTAACAATAAGAATCTTGTTACCACTTTCCTTTCATTCTTGAATTTGCATTTCAATTTCACTTTCCCATAGCATTTTTCTGTTTTTATTTTATTAAATTTATTGAGATGACATTGGTTAATAAGATTATACAGGTTTCAAGTGTACATTTCTATGCCACATGATCTGTGAATTGCATTGTGTACCCACCAGCAAAAGTCAAACCATCTTCCATCAGCATATGTTTGACCTTCTATATTTTAATGAATGGATCAAGAAACTATGGTACATTTATACAATGGAATTCTATGCAGCAGAAAGAAAGAAGGAGCTCCCACCCTTCGCGACAGCATGGATGGAACTGGAGAGCATTATGCTAAGCAAAATAAGCCAGGAGGTGAAAGACAAATACCATGTGATCTCACCTTTAACAGGAATCTAATAAAAAAAACAAACAAACAAGCATAATATAACCAAAGACACTGAAATTGAGAACAAGAGAGGAGAGGGATAGGAATATCCAGGGAAAAGGGGAAGGGTTTAGAGCAACAAGTATGAAAGACATATGGACAAAAGCTGGGGGTGGGGTGGAAATGGGAGGGAGCTGGGGAGGGCTGGGGCAGAGGGACGGGATGGGAGTAGAAAACAGAAAACCATACAAGAACAACAATTAAAATAAAATTTAATAATAAATAAAGAAGAAAAAAGATTTTATTTATTTACTTTTATATTTAGAGAGAAGGAAGGGAGGGAGAAAGAGAGGGAGAGAAACATCAGTGTATGGTTGCCTCTCATGTGCCCCCACTGGGGACCTGGCCTGCAACCCAGGCATGTGCCCTGACTGGGATTCAAACTGTCAACCCCTTGGTTCGCAGCCCATGCTCAATCCACTGAGCTACACCAGCCAGGGCAGACCTTCTATATTTTTATTCTGAATATCTTTAACTGATTATATTATTACATTTTTCTGCCATACATTTTAGACAAAAAGTAATTTCTCATTACCATAAGGCTCTAGGAGTTACAGATGTTTTCCTGGAATATTTTAGCATTGCAGTTATAAACACACACAATAATCCAAACAACATAAGTATATTAAATTGTTTGATAAAATATTATTAAACATAAAAGTGAAATGATATCTGAAATGCATCTTTTAATAAAATAAAGGAGACTTTATTTTTCCCAAATAGTTCATTATCCTTTGATACAATGTTACTTTTTACTAGTATTCATCATGAAAATATTCTCAAAGACATTACCAGGTATAGTTTCAGGAAACCCCAGGATTATTTGATTCTATAGTGGCACATGGGTTTGTATAGCTTTCTATTAACTAGGCAACTTTATAACTCTTTAGGGTCAAAAGCAAAAATTATGGGAAACTGATTGCAATGTATACAATTCCTATCCATTCCAATGAAAAACAATTTCATATGGTAAAGAATATATTTCTTAAGTCAAATTTTCATGTGAACCGTGCTTTTGAGCCCCTCATTATTTAATGAGTTCAAAGATTCTTTGACTGATGCTCATTGGATATTCAAGAGTCATGATTTCATGTTTTAAAAGTTATAATTGAGCAAATGAGAAACCACTCACCATCACTCCATCCCCAATAATTTTTATATAGATGTAAGAACTGTGAAAATTTATTAACATTTAAAAAGAAGGGATTTGTTTGAGCAATTTCTCTGTTTTTTTCCTAATTCTTTTGGAGTTAAAAATCAAATATCACATGGTAATGCATTATTATATTAACCTCTTATATTCACACAATTAATACATTTTATTTATTAAATTATTATTAATGGTTAACTAGCAAACTATATTGATTTTTCAATATTGCTAAAAGTGCCCTGGTAGGGTGGCTCAGCTGGTTGGAGCATCATCCCATCCAAAAGGTTGAAAGTTCGATCCCTGGTCAGAAAAAAACATATATTTGGGTGATGATTAATATATTTTTAAACATTTAAATATTACTAAAAGCAAAGATTTGAGGAGATTGCACACTTGAAAAAGCTTTTTTACCCAGTCATTTGGCCACCTCAGAGGTTTTCATAAGAAGAGGCAATTTTCCAAGAAAGAATACAGGTTACCTCTTCTTTTGCTTTGCCCTTACATCACAAGCATGCCAATCTAGAAAATGGCATATATGTTATTCAAGAACTTGAACACTAATTCCCTTCCTCTCTTTAAGAAAAACTTCTCATAAATTTAGTAATGAGTATGTATCCATTTGTTTTTCAAATCTTGCATTCAAGGGATAAAGTCCCTGTTACAAGAACAACTAAAGATCTGCTATTGATAGGGATAGTCCACATGGGGAAAAAGACTAGCTACACAGTCATTGTGAGATTAGATATACAAAGGAAAACAATGACTCAGCATCTTCGGACTCTGGCTGAGAGCCAATGGACGGGGATTGGGGGGGTGGGCTGAGAAGGGGCAAAGGGAGGAAACTGGGACAATGGTAATAACAGAAACAATAAAAATGTTTAACTTTCAAAAATAAAAATCTAACTCTTGAGTGATAAGAGAGAGAGAGACAAAGACAACAGGATAATTGGGTAACTAGCCTCATAGGACATGTCTTCATTCTTTGAAAAAATTTCTGAAACTATTTAAGGATTTCAACAGAAGTCCCAGTTTCTTCCCAGGAAAAAAAATTGTGACAAAGTTTTGTTTTTTGTTTAAGTCTGGGACTTTTGTTTTCTCTTTTACTTTTAGGTATTTCTTGATGTGGTTTTACAAGATGTTAACATTAAAAGCAGAGTGAGGAATAGGAGGGAAATCTCTGAACTACTTTTGTAGCTCTATAAGTCTAAAATTAGTTTAAAATTAAAAGATTTAAAAGGAGTCTTTGTGTGCCTACAAGTTAATAAAATAGTATCTACCAGATCCTAAATTGCAGAAATACTGAAAAATAAATGAGTACATGATTTCCATATCATTTCTCATAGATAGTAAGTGTACAGCAACTGTTTTATATTACTAATATCGAGTATCCACTATTGTTACAAATTTATGTGATGCATCATATTATTTTATGATTAACTTTAAGTTTTTCTTTATCTATTTTGTATTTTGAATTTTGGTATAGGAAACGTGTAGTTTCTTTTTATGCTGTAGAATTATATTAAAGTAAATGTCTTTTATTTACACATATTTTGCTTAATCAAAATATTACAAATATTAACTCTTGTTCCTAGAATGACCATAGATACATAAAGTAAACACAAAGCATGGAGAATTGTTTTAGAATTGATTCTGACTTTTAATTTATTCACCAATAGAATTATGAAGACTATTAGGGCAAGTTCTCAATCTACATTGTTTTAAATAGAATCCCTTTTATATGGAAAAAAAAGCCATTCATAACAACCCATGGTCCTAGGGGTATGGTGTAGTCAATCTTATAAAATACTTTGATTTTTAACTTGATTATTTTACAAGGAATGGTTTTTTAAGTATATTTTATTGATTATGCTATTACAGTTTTCCCAATTTTCCCCCCTTATCCCCCCTCCACCCTGCACCCCCCAACATTCCAGCATTCTCCCCCCTTATTTCATGTCCATGGGTTGTACGTGTAAGTTCTTTGGATTCTCTGTATTTTATGAGGAATGGTTTTTATAATATACAGTATTTTCATTTAAGTAATTCCATCTTTTACTCTGAATGAATTTGGAATGGCTTTAATAGAACATGATGTTTTGTTTGTTTTTTATTGAATATATTTCACATGTAACATTGTACGACTTTAAGATGTACAGTGTATTACTTCAGTACATTTATATATTTAAATGTACCTATTTATCTATTGTAATATGATTGCCATTGCAGTAATATTTATAACATTACATAACTATATTACAACATTATTGTATAATGCATATTTATTACACTGTGCATTAGGTCTCTATGGCTTATTTACTACTTGTTACAAGTTTGTACTCTTAAATACCATCAATCTTAACCCTACCACCACCCCAGCCTCTTTTTGCTGTTTTTCACAGGTTTAGCATGTTTTAGATTTCACATGTAAGTGATGTCATACAGTACTTCTCTATGTCTGACTTACCTTATTTAGCATAATGTGCTTAAGGTCCACTCATGTTGTAAAAAGTAGCAGAATAAACTCCTTTCTCGTGGCTGAATAATATTTAATTATACACAGGTACCACATATTTTTTAGCCATTCATCCATTGATGGCCATTTGAATGGGTTCCATATCTTGTCTATTGTGAATAATGCTGCAATAAACATCCAAGTGCGTATATAATATCCCATTGAAATCCTGTTTTCATTTTCTTTGGGTATATACTCAGAAGTGGAATTACTGGATAATATGATAGATTTATTTTTAATATTTTTTGAACCTCCATATTGTTTTCTATGGTGGTTGATAAATTACTTTCCTACCAACAATGCATAAGGGTTCCCTCATCACCACATCCTTGCCAGCACCTGTTGTCTCTTGTTTCTTGATGATAGCCATGCTAACAAGTGTGCATTGATATCTCATTGTCATTCTGCATTTTCCCTGATAATTAGTGATGTTGAGCATCTTTTCATGTGCCTGTTGGCAATTTTGATCTCTTCTTTGGAAAAATGTTTTAATTTTTCTGCCCATTTTCATTGTTGTTCAATTATGGTTGTCTCCCTTTCCCCCAGTTACTCTCCCCTGCCCTACCCACTCCCCAAACAACCCCCCATAGTCCTCATCCATGGGTCCTTTATACATGTTCCCTGACTTGTCCCTTTCCCTTCTTTCCCCCATTATACTCCTTTCTCCTCCCCTCTGGTCACTGTCAGTTTGTTCTTTATTTCCATGTCCCTGGTTCTATTTGCTTGGTTGTTTGTTTTGTTGATTAGGTTCTATTTATAGGTGAGATCATATGATATTTGTCTTTCACCACCTGACTTACTTCACGTAGCATAATGCTCTCCAGTTCCATCCATGCTGTCATGAAGGGTAAGAGCTCCTTCTTTCTTTCTTCTGCGTGGTATTCCCGTGGTATTCCCTTATATAAATGTACCACATCTGCCCATTTTTAAATCAGGTTTGTTTTTTCTGTTGTTGTTGTTGTTAAGTCATTTATATATTTTGGATATTATTATATGTGTGAAATATGATGTAAGTGGTGCCACTTTAAAATGGAACCAGAGCAGCCATTCCAGAGGAATTGTCTTGTATGAGGTAGTCCTTAAACATTTGGAAAGTTTGAACTGGGCAAAATAACCTTTGGACCAGGCCAGACCAACATTGTCTTTCAAACAACTTGCAAGGCTAACAGGTGAGCACACATTTGGTCACAAGGATTGAGGATTGTGGACTCTCATTTTGATGACAGAATCGGTGTGCAGCCATGTATAGCAAGAGTAGTTGAGAGATTGGCACTAATAGAAATGTCTTTCTTCTATTCACATAATTATTTCCCTTCCTTTTCTTATAAAAATTCCTTACCATCACCCATAATTGGGACACTTGGTTTCTGCCTGAATCTGTGCTCCCAAAATTGCAATGATTTTCAATCCTAAATGAATATTTGTTACCTCTCATTTTGTCTTTCCATTTTTAGGTTAACATCAGCATGTTACTACTCGATCAGTTCCAGAACCAGATGTTCTTCGGGACTGACAAAGTTGCTAACATGCAGGAATGAGTGATTTTTTTTTTTTCACGATGCTTGCTTCTGTGGGGACGTGACTTGCAGGGTGAGCATGAAGGTCTTAGAATTGCTATAAATGTCTATGGGTCCATTTTGCAATAATACTGCTTATAACTTGGGGAGAAAAGCACCCTTAAGTGCACGTCTAGAACATCAAACAAGCATTTGAAACTGTCTTCATTTCTGATGTCATGGGCAAAGGAAAAAATGACAATAGTTTCATGCAGTGAGTGCTCAATAGGTGTTTCCTAAAGTGAACTGAATTTTATCTAGATGATGTCTCACTATTGTTTTCTCATAATTAATTTATCTGATACAATTAGCCCTTTCCAATTCTAGCCTCAGTTCCTCAGCCTCTATAAACATTAGTTATTCTCTGACATGGCATTCTGTTTTGTTTGTTTACATAGTCTTTTCAAAGCACTTCTGTTGTGCTCCCCACACTTCTCCACGCATTGTCTTGCATGTTTTTAGTGTTATACTCTAGCTGATTTTTCATTCATAGTCTAAAAATATTTTCTTTCATAAATCAAATTTTATGCTGCTTCAAATCTTTTATCTGTTCCATTGATTATTCTGTTTTGCAGCAAAACCCAACATATTTTTTTAAAAATCATGATTGACATTTTCATATATTTGCACATGAATAAACAAAAGTTCTTTTTTAAAATATTCATGCATTTTCTGGGGGATTCTAGTTAAGAATTGAGACTTTCTCCCTCTTTTGTTTATTTTAGATGTTTCCATCAGGGTCTTTAAATTGATATTTTTCACTTTGCAATCAGCTTGCAATTATCTTTCTAATCATTGGAAATTAGATGTAGTAAAACATTGAGTAGCAGTGCTGAGCAATCTATATGCATTATTTCATTACAGTGTCAGAAGAATTCTATACAGTTGGTCTTATTATATTTACCTTTCAGTTGATGAAACTGAGGAGAGATATTTTAAGTAAATTTCCTAGGCAGATCTTTTAGGTAGTCAATGGAAGACCTTAATTTTAAATCCTGATTCCTGAACCCGGAAGCTTGTTTGTTCGATCATTTACTAATGTAATTTATGTTCTCATTCAATTAATAACTGCCAGTGTCCATTTCATTCAGATGCTGATTGTGCCTATGTCACCTCACTTACAGGAAGACACATTTTCTCCGGAGAGCAGACCTGCAGGGAAGCGGCTCAGCTCTTCAGTGCTTCTCATGCAGAGGTGAGTCTGCTGTTGTAGAAATAATTCTGCACGTGTAGAATTATATCATAACACACCTTTATTTGATAAAAGTGCCTTCACAGTCTGTTTATGTGTCATTTAACTTTTCTGACACTTTCATGGGTATTTTAATGAGAAAAAGAGAGAGGCAATCACAAGCAGGTGACCCAGCTAATAGCTCCTCGAAGCCCTCGCTTTGTTCATTGATGCAAATATAATATTTGAACATCAAAGAAATCTTTGAAGCCAGCATTTTTCACCCATATATTAATTGAGAAATTTTTCTTTTTTCCCTCTTTCTTGGATTGTTCGTTTTCAGATAACTATGTTGTATTCTTCTGTACACACATACATACGTCTAAAACATAAAAAGATAAATTATAGTATTTTGGCCCTGGCTGGAGTGGCTCAGGGGACTGAGCACTGGCCTTCGAAACAAAGGGTCACTGGTTTGATTCCCAGTCAGGGCACATGCCTGGGCTGCAGACCAGGTCCCCAGTTGGGGGCACATGAGAGGCAAGCGCACATTGATATTTCTCTCCCTCTCTCTTTCCCTCCCTTCCTTTCTCTCTAAAAATAAATAAATAAAATCTTTTTTAAAAGATAAATTACAGTATTTTGATTTTTAAATAAGAAAGGGTCACATTCAAGTACTTCTAAAATAAAAAAATGGAAAAATTACATCAACATTAACATAATTCAATTAAAAAGTAGCATGTCACCTTTAAAATCATCTTGAAAATACATATTTTTAAAAGCTCAACTTAATTGCCTGTTAGCTACATATTATTCCTGTTCTCAAAAGTACATTCTGTGTTTCAAATAACATGAAAACAGTGACTTGTAGTTCTCAGATGATTCTCATTGTTTCCTAGCAAACTATTTGTCCTCTACTATGTAGTGGCTTGTCTTGTTTTTCTACTTTTCCCTCTTCCCACAGATTTTTTCTCTCTCTCTCTCTCTCTCTCTCTCACACATACACACACACACACCCACACACACACACACACCCCTCTACAATGCTGCTGATAGGGAGCCTTCTGGGATTTCTAACGCTGTCCTTCAGCCATCAGCCCAGGCTGCTCTCCCCCGTCCCTCCTTTTCTTCTTTGCCTGGAACCCACACACTTAGCTACTTGCCATTGCTTTACTGATGAAACTATGCATTTTCTACCCCTTATAGTTCTTCTTTATCCCCCCAATCTCAACAATACTCAGGCTCCTAGCTCCAGCCTTTGCCGTTTCAGGCCAAGTTCATTCTGTGTTGTTGTACCCTTGCTTATGTTTATTTCCATAAAATGCCGCCTTCTGTCCTTTGTCTATCCCACATCTCTAGACTCAATGACTCCATCTTTTGCACAAAATTTTGTGTGAGAATATAAATCATAGATGACTAGCCTCTGGGTTCCAAAACTCCTTATAATTAACACAAAAAGACTAAATCCTTTATTATGGTTCTGAGTTATTGAGGCTGAAATTTCAAAATGTTAGTTGCTCTAACTACATTCTTTGCTCCCACAACAGTTTTCCACGATGACAGGAGAGTTATCCTGTGAGAATTCATATTGGAAGGAGTTAATGTAATCCCACGCTGGTCCGGCAGCCTGGAGCCAGCTTTGAAAGCCAATTCTCAAGAGACAGGGGCTGGTGTAAAGGACAGCGATCTATTTAGATGCTGGCAACCTGGAAGATGGAGGACTCATGTCTCAAAGCCCATCTTCCCCATCTCAGTTGAGGCAGAGGCTTTTAAGAGGATGGAGAAGGAAAACAGAACAAGAAGATGGGGGCGCGGGGAGGGGAATGAAAAACACTGCTTCTCCTGAGTGGGGGGAGCACTAGAAAGGGGAGAGGGTGAGAACGTGCGAGTCTGCTGTGCTTATCCAACTCCTCCCTCCCCTTCCTTAAGAGCTCTAGCTCTTCAAACAGGAATTTATACGTTTATTTCAGACACCTGTGGATCCTCACAGCTGGAGCCAGCAGCCCTTTCTCCTCCCAAACAGACTTCTCTAGGCTGTAAAATGGACTAGATAAGGAATGAAAACACAGGGTTTTATTTACATATTCCAAGGAAGCAGAGGGTTGGCGGTAGCCTTGAGAAAAAGCAGAATATACGCCCTTTTATCACATAAATGAAGTGTTAAGTCATGGCTAAATTAAGAGAAAGGTATTTGACCACACCTCTGTACTCCATCATGGTTCGGTTTAGTATTCTGGTTTGAATTTGCTACAAATTGTATAAGGAGAAATCAACCCTTATCTCTTGGAAGGTCAGCATTCGGCCAATGTAGCAGTCCCTTCCAGCCACGAATCCTAAGTGGCAATTGCAAAGTTGACTAAACTGAACAATCACTTCTTGTAAATATTTTGAGCTTTCCATCAGTAAGTTTCACTTTTGCCATTGTTTGGACTATGGCCTTTAAGAAGAATCTGTATTAGTTGGCAAAGTATAATTTTCAAAAAGATAAAGCATGACTCTAAAAAAGTAAAATTGATGCATGTCAGTGACTTTGTCTCCTTACTTTGAAATTGAAAGAACCAGTATGAGTTCAACTGATATTTTATGTATATTACCTATATAAAACTATATAAACTATATGTGTATATATATAGTGTATAAATATATATTCTCTACTGGACACAGATGTAAGCATTATTATATACCAAGAGCCATTTTCATTGCCATCAATTTTTACAACCTAAGTTGTTTTATTCCTCAGAATATAAAATGCCTACTTAGAAAAATGAAAGATGAACATTCGTATTCAATTAGATAATTTCCAGCAGGATCTGCAATACAACACCTAATACTCCATTGCTAGAATGCTAATTCTTCATCTTTACTCATTTTCTGACAAGGTAAATTGAGAGTCTTCAGCTTTATTAATAGTTTCTGAGATATTCTTTGATTTTTTATTAAGCACCTATCAAGTTCTAGTACCAACAGGCACTGAAGTGCAAAAATTAATGACAGGAGAGAGAAGGAGAGAGGAGCCAAAGCTTTAGTCCGTCAGCAACTCACAGTCAGATACAGTAGAATGAATATAAAAGAAGTTGCAAAGCAATGGGACAAGTAGAAGTTAAGGTGTAAGTATAAAGAATGCTATTTAGTTTTGCATTGGGTGGGTTTTAGAGAAATCTTAGAAAATTTTCAAATGTAATGAAACATTGCTTTTGAAACAGATTTATTGAAGTAAAAAAAAACAATGAATCTATTTAAAGAAAATTAAGCATCATGTAACAGATATAGGGAGGAAATTACTCAGAAAAGTTCATCTGTGCTGGTGATGGTTTCAAGCACAGGGCTGCTAAATTCTTCCCCATCAAAGGTGCTAGACTCCATTCTGAAGCCTAAACTGGCATGAGAAATTCTAGGAAAGGCTGCACATCCAGCTATCCAGGCTACTGAGAGTGCCCTGGGGGTCCATTCAGTCTCTTCCCTGGGGGCAAGTTCAGGTCAATCTGAATTTCTTCTGACCAGGATCTAAACGTTCACTGCATTAAAGGATTTCACAATTTTCTAAGGGACAGCTGTGTCCAATTCCCACACCTCCCAACTGCATCTCTTAGGGGTGGCTGAACACATATCATTTCTGTGGGGACCATCACTGCTGATAATTTTATAATTTTATTGTTGCATAAATGAACTATGAAGAACATAACCTTTTTCTTACATACATGGTACAATACAAGACACAGGTGTGAATTATTATGGTATTGTGAGGGAAAAGCACAAGTTGAAATCTTATTTCCAGGAGAAATTTCTAGGAGAAAGCTTATCATTGATAAAACATTAACCTTGGACACTGAGGAGAACCAGTGTTTACAAACTATCATCTGTGCTAAGGGGTTCAGCCTACGGGAAGGACATGAGTTACACTGTAGAGTTTATTTTTTTCTAACGGATAATAGAATTGTTATATGTTAAGGAAAACCCTTAAATTTCAGAAAAAACTGCAAGGAGCAAACACAAAAATGAAAGTCTATGCTTCAATGTACGGCAAATAACTTTATTGATTAAACTTCTAGTGTTCCCTCAGGTTATGGTGTCCTGTCTCAAGTTTTTGTGCTTGGAAATGTGCCCATTTAAGGTCTCTGGCATCTGTTTTTTTTTTTTTTTTTTTTTTTTTTTTACCTTATACACA
The DNA here is from genome assembly GCA_004027475.1 of Anoura caudifer. Taxonomy (NCBI): domain Eukaryota; kingdom Metazoa; phylum Chordata; class Mammalia; order Chiroptera; family Phyllostomidae; genus Anoura; species Anoura caudifer. The sequence continues at coordinate 34,711 of PVKU01005359.1, read as the reverse complement.
CTTTATCACAGAGCTTGTGTGAGACTCTTAAAGCTTTGGCACCATTTCTTTCTCTCCTTCTGTTTTTCATCATCATCAATGCTTTTCTTTCATTACTGCTTTCACAAAATTATTACCCTTGCATCTGAGTTTGCTGATCTTTGTGGATGAAAAGTAAAGGTTATACTTATTTTAGTAGTTTGTCCTATGTGTCTATAATTCTTAATAGGATTTTAATTATTTTATGTTATTTTTCAGTTTCAAGAAAAGCAGTCTTCAACATTTTATTCTTTCAGGGACCAGCACTTCCCTAGCCTGCCTTCTTTCAGTCAGAAGGATAAAAGTAGTAGCTGTAACTTTTTGTTCTTTTGTTCTATGGAAACTTTATCTAAGCCTCTAATATTATCTTTTTCTTCTGCAACTATTACTTTAGATCATCACAATCAATTATTTTTTTCTTTTTCCAACTATGTCCTTGCTTTTAACATATTGTTATTAACATAGAAAATTAAAACTAGAAGAGGATCGTGGGAAAGAATGAGGTTGGTATGCAAGAGCAAAGACTCAGTCTGAGCTATCTTTGATGAAAAAATGTTAAGGGCACAGTACTGATGCATGTAAGAAAGTTAAAGGAAAGCACTGTTGATCAAAACTTCAGATGAAAATAGATTCAAGGCTCTCTCACCAACTCCCACTTCTGTGTTCATCTGTATTCTGCCCCTACTCTCTCTAACTGTGTCCTTTCTAAGGTTCCAAGCTATGACGACGCAGGTGAGTGTTTTTTGCTCACAGCCTCTCATAAGGTCGCAGTCAGACCGTGGCCAGGGCAAGAGCCTTCTCCAGGTCTGCTTCTTCCCTGTGTGAGGCAACTGATGCTGGCTCTCAGGTGTGATTTTATTTGAGGCTAACGACTGGAATACTTAGAGAAAATTTCTCTCTATATTTTCTGCGCTTTGCCACACTAGTGACTGAAATCTAAGGATGGCAGTATTGAGCAAAAGCTGAGCAGAAAATGAATTGCTCTTTCAAGGCTGGCCTAAGAAGCCATGTATCATCATGCACCGTCACCTACACTGCCTGGTATTCACTACAAACAAGCATCTAAGTCAGTCAACAGTTAAGGAAAGGGTAATTGGATTTGTAGGATAGTAAAAACGTGTGGAAATGTTTAAAAACCATGATTACCCTCTGTAGAAGCATCCTGGCTTTTGAGGAGGTTGTGGGTGAGGGCTTAACGGAAAGTAGGAAAATGTTACTGAAAATCTGAGAAAAGTGGATATTTGTAAAGGAGAAAGCAAACCTATGTCCTCTGGAAATGCACAAAATGAAAAATATACCCAATGAGCTAGAAGATTTAGCTCAGGAAACTTTCAGCCTGACTGGAACACGTGGGCTGGGGGAGCCTTGCAGCCTGCGTGCTCTGTCATGGCTCACAGTGAGGTGTGAGAGGAAGGAGACCAACGATGGAGGGACTGTGAGACATAAGGATCAGCAGTCTTATGTGTTGAGAATCTCAGACTTTCCAAAAGATAAACAGTGCTAAAATTAAGCCATTCTAAGTAAAGATCAAATACGGGGCATTGCAAGGAAATCATTGTCTAAATATAAAACACATGATAACAATACATAACCCCTTTTTAAGAAATATCAGTGTTGGTACCTCAGACAGAAGGTCCAATGAAGAATATAATGGGTCATTTCAGGGGTCCTTATAATCAAATGAACATGATTTAAAACAAAAATTATAATACTATATTAGTTTCAGGTTTACAACCTAGTGATTTACCATTATAGAACTTACTAAGCTATTACCCCGATAAATCTAGTACCCATGTGACAACTTATACAGTTATTACATACTATTAACTATATTCTCTGTGCTGCACATTACATCTCCCATGACTGTTCTCTAACAACCAATTGGTACTTCTTAACACTGCAATCCTTTTCACTCCTTCTCCAGTCTCCCACTACGGTAACACTCTTTACTATTTCTTTCAATACTGGTTTAGTGGTGATAAACTCCTTTAGATTTTTCTAGTTTGGGAAATTATCAGTCCTTTGATTCTAAATGATAGCTTTGCTGGGTAGAGTAATTTTGTTTACAGGTCCTTGCTTTTCATCACTTTGATATTCCTTGCCAATCGCTTCTGGCCTGCACAGTTTCTGTTGAGGAATCAGCTCACAGTCTCATGGGAGCTCCCTTGTAGGTAACTAACTACTTTTCTTTTACTGCTTTTATGATTCGGGCTTTGTCTTTAACCTTCAGAATTTTAATTGTCATGTGTCCGATGTAGGCCTCATTGAGTTTATCTTTTTTTGAAATTTCTGAGCTTCCTGGATTTGTATGTCTACTTTCTTCACCAGCTTAGGAAAGATTTTTTTCAAATAGATTTTAAATTCTTTGCTCTCCATCTTCTCCTTCTGGTACCCCCATGATGCAAATGTTGGTACTCTTGAAGTGTCCCTGAGGACTTTATACTACCCTTATATATTTGGATTTAAAAAACCTTTTTGCTGTTCTGACGGGTGTTTTCTGCTTCCTTAACTTCCAATTCTCTGATTTCATTCTCTGCTTTACCTTAATCACTATTCATTCTCTATAATATAGTCTTCATATCAGTTACTATATTTTTCATCTCTGACTGGTTCTTTCTTATGTTTCCTGGTTATATTTTTGTTTCCTACCCCTTGCTGAAGTTCTCACTCAGTTCATTTACTCTTTCCCTAAGTTAATTGAGCATCCTCATAACCAGTGTTTTGAACTCTGTATCTGGTAGATTGCTTGTCTCCACTTTGTTTAGTTCTTTTTCTGGAGTTTTATTCTATTCTTTCATTTCGGAATGTTTCTTTGTCTTCTCATTTTGGCAACCTGTGTTTGTTTCTATTTATTAGGTAGAGCTACTATGTCTCCCAGACTTGGTGGGGTAGCCTCATTAGTATGTATTCTGCAGAGTCCAGCGGCACAGCCTACCTGATCACCCCAGCTTGGCACTCTAGGTGCACGCTCGGCTTGAGATGTGAGCACTGTCCTGTTGAGCTTGAATTGTTATTGGCACATCATAGGAGGTATTTACCCCTGGGGCTATCAGCTGTAAGGACTGGCTGTGAAGACCATGGCGGTCAGCTGTGCAAGGCTGACCACAAGGAGCAAGACTTACTTCAGTGGGGCTTTGATGCTCACCAAGTCTAGCCCTTTGGTGTGTCACTTGTGGAGGTGGTTCTTGGGCCTCACAGGATATGCAGGTCAGGTTCAGCCCCCACCTGTATCCTGCTCTAAGGCTATACAGCATGAGCTACAAAGTGATCTGCATATGGCTGCTATTTATGCTGGGCTTGAAGGTGCCCAGGAGAGCCCAAGCTGCTAGCCAAGCCGGGCTACCACTAATGCTGGCTCTTGAGTCACTTAGCAAGAGGTGCAGGGCATGCCAAGGCCAGATGCTGCTTGTTTGAGAGATATTTAGAAAAGTCCAAAGCATAAGCCAAGACAAGCCATTCTTATGGGAAAGCCAATGGGACTGTCTTGGGTAGGCCCACAAATTTGGTGGGGAAGGGTCTCAGTGAATAACCAGGGTGAGGTAAAAAGTGATGGCCAGGTTATAGAGGCTCAAACATGGCTTACTTGCTGGATCTGTGGAGGTAGGGCCCAGAAAAGGAACAGTATCCTCTGCAAGCACTTCCATCACATAAAGGTTCCCCTCCAGCTCTTGCCCTGATGCCAGACAATTCAGTTCTTCCCGATATGTCCCTGGTGACTTTCCAGTGGCTGTCCTAGTGCTGGAGCTTAGAACAAGTGAGTCTGAGTGAGTCTGTGTGAGCCCATTAAGAGGAAGTGCATGTAAAATGACAACAAACTCACAACTATCAACAACTGAACCTAAAAAAAGAAAAACAATGAAAACAAAAACTAAGCAAACAGCTAGAATAGGAATACAATCAGAGAAATGGACATCATATGGAGGGCTTTCAGTGGGGATCGGAGGGGAGGAATGGGGGAGAGAGGTACACAGAAGAAGAAGCATAATTGGTAGGCCTAAAATAGATGGGGAGAGGTTAAAAATGGTATAGGAAACAGAAAATTCAAGGAATTTATATGTATGACCCATGGACATGAACTAAGGTGGGGGAATGCTGGAGGGTTGGGGTGTACAGGGAGGAGGGGGGATATAGGGAGAACAACTGGGAAAACTGTAATAGCATAATCAATAAAATATACTTTAAAAAAGAGGAAGTGCATGGAACTCTAGCATTCTCTATATCCCTCATCAACAATACCTGCTGTTTTTTTACAACCAGAAATTATGGGCACTTGTCTTTCTGGCACCGGAACCCTGGGCTGGGGGGCCTGGGGTGGGGCTAGGACACCTCACTCCTCAGGGGGAATCTCTGTGGCTAAGATACCCCTTCTGATTTTTAACAACTACACCTGGGTGTGGGGCCCACCCATTCCCTGTCTCTGATCTAACAGTCTAGATGTGATTTCTTCTTTATATCTTTAGTTGTAGGATTTCTGTTTAGCCAAATTTCGTTGCTCTAAATGATGGTTTTTCAGTAGTTCAGTAATAAGTTTGATGTGGTTCTAACAGAATTTGAGTACTGTCTATTTGCACTACCATCTCAACTGGCCATCTAGGCCTCTTCTCAAATGAAAGGGTTTTAAGGAGCTATGGGCATTGTCTCCACAGTCTTATCAAAGACCTAGCTACAGAGACATTATCTTGAAAAGATTTGTGGGTTTGGCTTTTGAGAATAAAGTAAACCACAGAATTAGTCACAGGGGACCCATGAAATTCTAAGGGAATTATAGTCATGATACATAGTGAACTTGAAATGAAAACCCAAAGACAGTAGGAAATGAAAATAGTTCTTTGGATCCCTAAAATGCCCACTGAAGAATTTAATAGGTTATCTGATGTATTCTCTCAATCAAATGATAGGGTTTTTAAGAAGCTTACTGGAATCAAAGAACATCTCACACTTGTTTGGGTGGATTTCAGAAATAGCATAGATCAGTGATTATGTGACTCCCATTTTCCTCTTAGTGAACAATAATGTTTCAGTAGTTACTCTACACCTGTCCTATGATTGCACATTGAGAGTGGGTGACAGTGTGTCTCTTTATATCTTAGGTTACACTTCAGTGGCTGTATGTAAAGAAGTGCATTGAGTAAGAAGCCTATCCATCTAAATCCGATACAGAGAGTGAGACTGAATTTTTTGTTGGTTATAATGAGATAAGACTTTTGGCAAAATTGGAAGAGAATGAATATATTTTGCATGCAAGAGGATTATACATAATTTATGACCAGACACCAGCACCCGAGGTTGAAAAGATTCATTTGTTCTTTCTTGAATTACCTTGGCATTTTTGTCAAAAATCAATTGTCTTCATACGTGTGGGTGTCTGTCCGGATACTCTGTTCTGTTGCACTGACCTTTGCCCCCATGCTTTCACCATTCTACATGCTCTTGACGAATGTTGCCTGGCAATCAAATATTGACTCTTCTTTTTCGAATTGTGTTTCTTACAGATCTTTTGTACTTTTCATATGAGTTATAGAATCAGCTTGTCAAATTTTACAAAAAGAAATCTCATTGGGCTTGTGAGTGGGATGCATTAAATCTATACCACAATTTTGGGATTTTTAAAATCTCCCCAAATATTAAGTCTTCCAATTCATGAACTCATAAATTTTTCCACTTATTTTAATTATTTGGATTCCTTTCATCAGTGTTTTGTAACTTTTAGCATACAGTTATATACATCTTTTTTGATATTTAAGGCTATTTCATGTTTTTTGTGCAATTATAAATCTTGTTTATTTTATTTCAATTTCCAGTTTTTCACTGCTATTACATAGAAATATAATTTATTTTTTACATTTACCTTGTTTATATTGACCTTATTAAGCTTACTTAATATTTCTAACCATTATTTTTCTAGATTCTTTAGGTTTCCCTATAGACAATATATTGTCTTTGAATCAAAATAGTTTTATATCTTCCTGTCCAAACATACGCTGCTCATTTCTTTCTCTTGCCTTATTGTACAGGCTCTAATTTCTCCAGTACAATGTTGAATAGGAATGGGGAGACTGGACATCATTTCCTTTTTCAGTGATTTAGGGGAGAGACTTTTACTATCATATATAATGTTGGCTGTAGAGTTTTTTAATAGATCTTTGTCAGGTTGAGGGATTTTGCATTTACTGGCAGAGAGACCCTCAGCCAAGAGTCATCTCATCAGTACAGCACAGTGAAGGCACTGTTATCATTGAAAAGACCCCAACAGTTTTAGGAGCTGTGTGCCAGAGATGAAAACCAAAAATATATGTATATATTTTACTTCACCACAGGCATGGGTAAAAATTGTGGTTAGAGTGGTTTATCATACATAATAATTACTAGGAAAAATCTTTTTATTATGTCATCATGTCATAAATGAAGAAAAGTTTAAATAATATGCTTATTTTTTAAATTGAACTCTTAGTTTTTGGAGTCAATAAAAAATCTAGTGTTTTCTAAGACAGAGTTGACTCAATTCACCAAATATCTGTTAAATTTTTTACTCATGTATATGGAATAGACAAACTTCCAAAAATTATTATAGGCTAGTATTTTAAAACATATAAGACTTTAGATTGCTTAATTTAACTTAGTTTTGTTAGTGTGAGTCTTTTGGAAGAATAGATTCTTCAGCTTCTCCCCGCCCAATTTATACATAATTAATATAGTATTTACTATTAATAATAAAAATAGTTACTAGTAATAAAATAATTTACATTTCCATATTGCTGTAAAATATTTCAGTTAATAAGTGGTGATACTGACTTTTGCATATTGATTGTGATACTTTAAAGCTGTGAATGCTTGACTGATAATAATCTTATGTGTTGCCTTTCTCCCCTTGGGACTATGGAAAGTTGAAATGCATGGGGTAATTTAAGATTGGATTATCCCACCTTGGGACTTGTTGAGGGAACCACATCAGTTTTCATGGACGTTATCTCATTCTTCCACCACTTGGGTAAAAAGACAAGGAAACAAACAAAAAAGTAATTTCTAATCAGGCATGTGAGAAATTCCTGATTTTGTCTGCTATTTCAGAGGATTGAGAAGGAAATGAACAAAAAAGATCTTTACAAATGTCTGGTAATAATATATCTTTGGAAGCAAGGCACTGAAATATTAATCATTGTTAAAAGAACATGTTTGGGAGCAGTTCACATTGCAAATTTTCCATTGTTTTGCACATTCTGTGGTCTTCTTTAAAGAGATTGATTTGATAACATTACCAAAATAGAAGACATAGAATATATTTTAATAAAATATAATCAAACTAATATGGTCAGGATTAGTGGTCTGGAAGAAATATCACAGATATTTATAAGGACCTAGAATGTCTAATTTGCCTGAAATGAAAAAGAAAGAGACTTATAAATGTGATCATAGATGTTATATTCACTCCTTGGAGAACATATGGACCCTCATCCAAAATTCTTAGGATGCCAAGACTGATGATACCACACAAATACCAAAAGGCAATAAAGAGATTGATTACTAACATAATGAAGCTTTGAGTTAAGGAGGAGAGGCTCCCAAACATGGGTGAGAATGTCTTGGGATGGCAAGGAGGGGTAGTTCAGTTTTTTATCGGGGTTAGATGTTGGAGACACAATGCAGTTTCCCTTATGAAGATCAGCAATCATGTGGCTAAACTTCCTGTCAGTGCCACAAGGCCTCCTTATTGGTTTGCCCAGATATATAGTATTTAGACATACCGTTCTCCCCATAACATGAATTATCTTCTAATATACTGTTTACTTACTTTTAAAAATTAAACATGTTGTTTATCCTCAGTCTTTCCACAATAAACATTCAAGGAAGTCTGTTGGGCTTACTCATGTTCTTGTACTTTTTATACCAATGTTTCCAAATACTAAAAACAGATCCTAGCACCTTGTTGGCACTTGGTGAATATTTGTTGCATGAATAAGGAGTCGATTGGTAATAGAAAGAGACACAGATTGATACGGACAGAAATAGACACATAGAGAACAGGTGAGTTACTGTAAATGGGGAACACTATTGCAAACATCATTAAAGTCCTGATGCCTGGGAGCCTGATGAAGCCTTGGATCCAGGAAAAATTCTGGTTTCCAACCACACAGAAGTTCCTCTTAGATGTATGTAAAAGCCAGGGACTCTTACACCCATGTTTGTCCTTGATATTGTCGCTACCTGAAATACCCCAGGTGAGTCCTTGTTTCCCATGATCAATGGTGTACTGCTTAGCAAAAACACAGGAAGACTTTACACAACGAAATGAAGCATCCATATAAAATTGACTTCAAAATAATTTGGACCTCAATATATGATGAACTTATATAGGTATAATTGAGGAACATTCATGAAAGAGACTCAATTATTATATGTATTCATTGATATTTATCAATTTTAACCACATTTCAAAACAAATATGCATAAGAATACCCAGTTGCAAGACTCTTTATCAATAATTATCTGAGTAAACTAAGCAGTTAGAAAGGCAAACTCAGGGGAGGTTGTCTGGTCTTCTCTTTGAAGTCTGAATTAAAATATGAAATTCAAATAAACCAAATTAATAAAAACTGTCTTAAATATTCAGTGCATATATTATATTTATACTCTTGTGTCTGCATGTTATTATATAAGGTAATGTTAGGTTTATACAGTCAAATGTATTTTTCGCTTGTTCCTTAAATGACCTTGAATATTTAGCTCTTACTCACAAATAGATTTTTTCCCCTGAATAACTTCATATTCCAGTGCTTATCTTCTACAAATATGATTTCAAGATAGTTCTTCTTTTAATCTTAAGTATTCAAAAAGGCTTTGCTGACTATAATTTGTCATCAAATTAAAACAATTTAATATCCTAAAAAAGGTCTTTTGGAATCTCTGAATTCTCCAGAAAATACAACTCCTAAATTTCTTATGTTGCAGTACATATATTTTTCATTTTTCAATGATAATTTTTAATCCCCACAATTCTGCTCATCTTGAATACACAGATGACCCACATGGAATTAAGTGATTGAGTGCTTTCCTTCATGGGGTGCATTAGACCCTTCAGGCCACTTGAGTCCAGCAATAAATTGCTGCTCCAGAGCATTAAGTGGAACTCTAATAACCTAAAATCGTTAATGCACTTAATAATTTGGCACTTGCAATTGCCAATGATGGTAGTTCTTTTGCTTTCAAATACGCATAGTAATGATTATGAAAGAATTTGTGCCCACAGAATTACATGGTTAGCCATTAGAATTATATAAGCTCTCAAACTTTTAATAAACAACTTTGCCTTCCAATATTAAATAATGGGGATTTAAAAGATGTCGCCAAAGATTTTGTTTCTTTTCAAAATGCAAAGTTTATTCTTCCCTGAACTAAGAGAAACCACATGTTATATATGCTAGTATTCCATTGTTTTGTTTTGCTTTTCTTCTTATATTTTAAAAAACATTGCCACTTTAAAAACCTCATGTAGTTTCCTGGAGCTTTGACATAGTAAAATGTTTAACAGTTTTGTCTGGCAAGGTGTTAAGAAGTTATTATTCAATTCAAAATATCAAAGTAGGTATCAATTTTTTAATAGAAAAGGGATAGTTAGTTTCTTTCCTAAATTAAAGGCATCATCCAATAGTTGTCATTTGCCAAGTTGAGCTAAAGGAGTACTCTGTTATCATAGGCAACGACTAGTGCCAAGTAATTAGTTTTAGACAATAGATGGCTTTATGGATCATTTAAAGCCCTGTACTATCTTTTAATACAAGGTGACTCACCTTCGTCATTGTAGCAATCAGAGAAGAAGCATCTTTAAGATACGTACTTTCCCAAGTGTACACGAGTGTTACACATGATTCAATTTACCCTCCACATTCTACTTCTAAAAGCTCAGCAGATTTCAGCATGTGTTTTCATGCATCCTAATTTCCTGGTAATCACTTCTTAATTAGTCAGGGAGAGGAAAACCAGGCTCCATTATCCTGAGGGGAACTGATCTACGGGCTGTGTTTAATCATGGTTTAGAATTGCTTGGAGATCCTTACCATACTTAGGTGTGGTGTCCATCTATCCTATTGTTGTCATTAAGGGTAACCTACATGGGTCATGAGTCAGCTTTTAAGCCCAACAATAAAATCACTTAATTTACGCTCTGTCTGTAAAGTTTTGCAGTGCTCTGTAAAAAGTTTCATCTCAAGTATAAACATGTGATGGTTTTATTTCTAATTGTTTATCACTTTGTTCTGTTACAACAATTTTGCTGGGCATCAAGATTACTTTTGATATGTCAGTCTAATTTCACAAGCTGTTACTCAACTTGGCTTATTAGAACAGATTCAGTTACTGAAATTCCATCCTACACCATATAAAACAGAGATTTGTGGCTGACTTAATGCTCTTTCTTTAGAGTCACTTTTAGTTTCTTGTTATAAGGAACAAAGGTACTACCACCAAACATTCTTGTTCTCATTATTCTTTTTCTAAAGCATTTATTTCCTCTATATCCTCCTTTACTTCCCTCTACCTTCTCCCACCCCCAACCCCCGCCAATGATCACCACACTGTAGTCCAAGTCCAAGAGTTTTTTCTCTTTTATTTTTCTTTTTTGCTCAATCCTTCCACCACCACCCCACCTGGCCCCCTAACCCCACACTGCTGACAGCTGTCAGCCTGCTCTCTATCTATGACCCTGCCTCCATTTTGCTTGTTAGTTCAGTTTGTTCATTAGATTCTACATATGAGTGAGATCATATGGTATTTGTCTTTCTCTGACTGGCTTATTTCACTTAGCATATTCTGCAGGTCCATTCATGCTGTTCAAAAGGGTAAGATTTCCTTCTTTTTTTACAACCTAGTAGTATTCCATTTTGTAAATGTACCACAGCTTTTTTATGCATCACAGCTTTTGATGGACAGTTGGGCTGTTTCCACTTCTTGGCTATTGTAGATAACACTGCAATGAACGTACAGGTGCTTAAATTCTTTCAAATTAGTGTTTCGCGGTTCTTTGGATAAACTCCCAGAACAGGAATTGCTGGGTTGTAAGGCAGTTCCGTTTTTAATTTTTTGAGGTAACTCCACACTGCTTTCCACAGTGGCTAACTTATCTACATTCCCACTAGCAATGCAAAAGTTTCCCCCTTCCCCACAGCCTCCCCAGCACTTGTCTGCTGATTTATTGATGATGGCCATTCTGACAGGTGTGAGGTGATAACTCATAGTGGTTTTAATTTGCTTTTTCTGATAATTAGTGGTGTTAAACAACTTTTCATATGTCTGTTGGCCATCTGTACATCCTCTTTGGAGAAGTGTCTTTTCAGGTCCTTTGCCCATTTTTTCATTTGATTATATGGGAGTTTTTGGTGTTAAGTTTTGTAAGTTCTTTATAAATTTTGGATATTAACCCCTTATCAAATGGGTCATTGGCATATATGTCCTTTCATTTAGTGGTTTGTCTTTTCATTTTGTTGATGATTTCCTTTGCTGTGCGAAAACTCTAGTTTGATAGAGTCTCATTTGCTTATTTTTCCTTTTGTTTCCCTTGCCTGAGGCAACATATCAGAAAAAATATTGCTATGAGAAATGTGCAACATTTTACTGCCTGTTTTCTTCTAAGATTTTTATGGTTTTAAGTCTAGCATATACCTCTTTAATCTAATTTGAGTTTATTCTTGTGTGTGGTGTAAAAGGTGATATAGCTTCATTTTTTTTTTACATGCACCTGTCTAATTTACCCAACACCATTTATTGAGCACATTGCCTTTACCCTCACTGTATATTTTTGCCTCCTTTGTGACTTAATTTTCTCTCCACCATTGCAGGCTCAGTGAGGTCCTGGCAGTTCACACTGATAGGCGGGTATACTGGGTCTGCTTCTTTTAACTTTCTCTTTCATTTGTCTTTACTCCTAGGTGTTGAAACAAGAGAAGAGAGATGGAAAGGAGACTCTGATTTTCAATGCCCATGGTAATTTAGCTGATTCCTTCATTCATAACACAGACAGCCACACATTGGAAGTAGTAAGATTGTGGTCCTTTTTGTAGTTGTCATCATTTCTCATCTATTACAGAATCAATAAGAAGAAAGACAAAAAGCTTACTGAGAAGATACTCAATTATAAACACAATCCCGGTGGGGATTTCTTCTGGCTGCGCTACATCTTCTGACTGACCCCCATCTTTATTGCATTCCTCTGTGTGTTCCCTCTTTCTCCATTTCACAGGAGGCTCTAGAAATCTCATCTACTTTTTATGCCCCAAATCTAGGGGCATCGAAACAGCAAGATCTATGTTCCCTACCTCTCAAGAACCTAACTAGGAAGACGGCCCTCAATCACACTCAGCCTCTTAGTGTGAAGTCATCTTGGCTGAGATCTACATCACAGTGCTGCAGGCAAGTGTTCCTCACTTGTCTCTTTTTAAAGTACCCTAGGCAGTATCTTTAGGAGAGAGTTCTCGAACTGTTATATGCATAAGATTCACTAGGGGAGTCTGTTAAATGCAGATCACTAGGTTCCATTTCCCTGAATTTCAGATTCATTCAGTATGGAGTTTCAAAATTCATATTTTATCAAGCATTCCATGTGACTCTGATGAAAGGTAGTCTTTGAATCATATTTTAAGACATGCTTAAATGAGGAAATCAACAATAAACAAAACATGGGTTCTGCCCTTGGGTTTATAAAACATTAGGTGAAAAGAATATGTACTAAATAATTTTATAATTTGGGAATATGTCAAACCAATTTTTCAGTTAATCATATTTTATTCATTTACTTCAAGTCATATTTGGAAAAGAGATATATAGAAAATCAGTTGATCTCATTATTTACTCAAAAATAACTTATTAATCACCAGTCTATATTAAATTTTTGAATCAGGATACTGAAATCAGAATTATGGCTTAACAGGCAAGTGTTAGTAGCACATTACACACATTATCATGACCTTCCTAGAATTTAACACAAAGTCTAGCATTGTTTGTCAAATGATTACAAAAATTAGCACTTTTCTCAGCCAGGTCTTTGGCTGGAAGCAGTTGAAATTCTCTGAAGGTGCCCCAGTTAAATTATCACTTATTTTAAGGCTGTGAGCTGGAGTAAGGGCAATAAAAGCCCTATGGGAACAGAGACGGCCCCAAAGCCAGGCGTCCCGAGCACTGGGTGTGTCTCCAGGAGAGCTCAGCGTCATCTGCAGGGCTCCCATCTGTATGATTCAGCACCTGTCCTTACTTATGTCTTCTCTTCTCTGGGACACTATAGACTACTCATTCTTTTCCTTTGCTCTCAATATTTTTCTCACCTTCATAGATTTTTCTGATATATATTTTAGGGGAGCTGCTTTATAGTGTACATTCCCCTTTAATGGGAAACAACTAACTCGAAACTCAGCTCTATGTCAAAATGGTACTTGGCAGAAGGACTCCAGGAACCCTGATTCAGATTTCTTGGGCTTGTTCTCAAGTGAACATTCTTGCCAATTGACCCTTTATTTGTACTTCAATTTTATTCAGCAGCCAATGAATTGATAAGCACTATGTACCTGACACTGTTTAATTTGGGGGCAGATTTGAAAAAGGAGTCCACAAACAACAGGAAAGAAAGATGTATAAAGAGATACTTAAAAAAAGTTGGGTAGACATACATTCTGTGGTGGGATCAGTAAGGAAGCTGAAAATAACTTGATGTAGAAAATTAACCCAGAGCTCAGCATGAGCCCATTTCCTGCCCCCGTTAGGCAGACTAGCCCGCACAAAACTAGCAAGCCATATAAGGAATTTGAACTAACTTCCGCATTCCTTGTGCCACAGAACCGGAAAAAGGAGAGTATATAAGTCCCTGAATCCTTTGTTCGGGGCTCAGAATTTGGAGACTGCACTCCTCTGGGCCCGTGCACGTTAATAAAGGATCGTGCTCCTGAATCCCTCCGGTGTTTGGTCGTTTCATTTCTCTGTAACAAACTCAGCTGAGAAGATGTACCTCGGAAGAGCAAAACATGAATTGGGTCTTACAGAATGATTACATTTTGGGTTGCTAGTTTGGATTTCAGTCCCTGCAAGAGTATCAGCCTCCCCGTGCCCACTCTTCTAGGAGGCTGTATGAAATTCAAGGGCTGCTTTCTCTCACTGCAGTAAGCCACAGCATGCCCAACATTTGCCTAGATTCAAATAAATAAAAATGGACATTGAATAGAAAAGACAAAATAACAAACTATGCTACTGAGTGATGAGAAAACATGCCCAAGTGGATATAAAATAAAAAAGGAAGTTAGTGAGAAACAGCTTCTTAAAAAACTAACAATTGAGACAAATGAAGTAAAAGCATGGTGAGGTCATTTTGTGCAGAAAGAAAGGAAGAAATCTTGGAAAGGAAAACATCATGAGTGAAATTATATACAGGGTAGGGCAAAGTAGATTTACAATAATTAATAAAAGAATATATGTAGAAGTGGATTATAGAGTGATTACATTTAGAAGACAATGTATACTATTAAGATATATGTATATATAATCAATAGAATTAAAATTATGACCCTTTCTTCTCACATTCATGTGTGTCTTGAGAGAGAGAGAGAGACAGAGACAGACAGAGAGAGAGAGAGAGAGAGAGAGAGAGAGAAGGTAGTGGGAGACACAAGATGAAAAAACATTGTGCAGGCTAGAAGAAGAAGAAGATCTAATTTATATTTTAAGATTTTAGTAAAAACTTCAAATGATAGCTTTTAAACCACAATTTACATTCTAAATTTTAATCCAATACTGTTTCTTCTGTATGATAAAAATTGGCCTCATGAGGTAAAGGGACTCAGAGAGAGCTGAAACTTTACACATTTTAGAAGACACAGGTAGAAACCCTTTTACCTACCAAAGAAAAAAAATAGTTTTACCTGACTTCTCCAGTTGCTTATCTTTTGACTATCACTAGACAAAAGATAAATTAAGAAATGCAAAGTCTTCCAAAGTTCTCTGCCATTCCTCATGATGAACAGTATACATTTGGACCACTGTTTTTCCAGGATTGTTAGGTTTTATCTACTTTTGTGAATCAAAATTTGGTAAAATTAAAGTCAATAAAAGTGATCAGGAAGATGCACAAGAAGGAATTTGAGCTGCTTTTCCAGGTTACAAGTTTGCGGAAAAGAATGATGGAGAGTGGAAAGAGACTGTGTGTTATTTTCCTTTACTTCAGGCACAGCCTTTAAAGTAAGCATGCTTGCCAGTGATGATGAGTTGTTGCCAAACAACAACTTTTTGTATACACCCCTTCACAAACTAGTGCCAAAAATGAAATCAAACACAAGTAGGCAAAGGAAAATACATCTTAATATTACATCAATGTCAAACTGATAGGGGACTCAAGACCTGGAAATTTTTAGCTTAAGGAAAAAGTTATTAAGCCTAGCAAGTAATGTGTATTTAAAAGCTTTTGTTTCAGAAACTATAGATAAGGCCCATCTATCTCCTGGGAAAGAGCGGGCTTCCTGGGGCACTGGCTAGAGATTACCGCCTGGGGACTAGTTGGGGGCATCCGGGCCTTTGTATCAAGGAGGAGACCTACCCCTCCCCTAGGAAACAACTAAGTGCCCAGAACAGGAAGTCCTGCAACTTCGCTCACCTAATCCTCCCTGAATTTCAAAGCCTCATTGTACCTTGTTTGTCTTCCCTCACCTCTCCCTTATAAAAATTCTGGCCAGGAAAGAGAAGGGAAGATGGTTTGCTAGGGTATGAACCTGTGCCATTGTCTCAGATTTCCGGCCATCTGAATAAAGCACCCATAAAGATTCAATCACTGTCACTTCTTATTGGATTTGGTAGTGACGGGCAGCCCAAACGCTGGTGTCTTTTCCAGTTACAAAACCAGTTCTTGGGTTTGGGGTTCATTTCTGATTTATACAAATAAAAAAGTATATGAGATTAATTCAATATATACTGTGCTGTGTTTTTTTTTTTAATTGAAGTATAATTGACATATAACATTATATTAGTTTCAGGTGTACAACATAGTGATTAAATATTTGCATCTATGAATCTATTCTCTTAAAGATGATTGCACATTAATGTAGTAAACACATAGACATCAAAAACTGATGAAATCTGAAATAATTATTTCAAAATTTTAAAATCAAAAAAAGAGAAAAATCCAAAGCAAACTATAATTTGAAACAGAGTTTTGATTTACAGAGCTTGCCATTGACACACCCAAACCTATGAAATTCTTTTCCTACATCTAGAGAAATTCTACTTTTCTATCATCCAAACTGTAATAGGTCACAGAACTTTGGGAAAAAAGAAGATTTGATGGTAAGCGATTTGATTCTGTGCCTTTGCTCAGCCACTTTCTAGTTACACCACATTAGTTTATTTAGCTTCAGATTGTTACCTGTGATACGAACTACCAATACCACAGTAGGTAACATATACTGTGTGCTTTCTATGTGAGTACACAGGTAAGGTGAGAGACTTGACTTCACGACTTCATTCAGCCACTTTCCAGTTACACCACACTAGCTTAGCCTCAGAGCCTTACCTATGACATTAATTACCACCACTATGGTGGGTAACACACACTGAGTGCTTTCTATGTGAGTGCATTGTTCTGCAAGTTTTACATGTTTTGATTCATTTAATTCTCATATTAGTCTGTGAGAGAGATACTATTATTATCCCCATTTTGGAGATGGGGAAATTGAGGCATATCAGAAAGTAAATGGGTAGGATCAGACAGCTAGTAAGTAGTGGAGCTAAGATTCATATCTCGGCCTTTTTACCTTTTTTAACATAATGTTTTAATTTTAAATTGTGCATATCAATAATATTTAATTCATAATGTTATCCCACATATTAAATAAGTAAGGTATGTAAAATACTAATTACTTACAAAATGTTCCCTAAATATTCATCATTTATTAAGAATATTTGTTAAATTACACTGTGTGCCAAACATTATCCTGAACGAAACCTCATTTTAAGCATGATTACTATATTTCACATGAGGAAAAATTAACATGTGTGCATAAAAATTATAAAAATTGTCACATACTTGCATGTATATTCCATTTCCACCCATATGCAAAATGGCGAAATGTGCCCTGCTCATTATAGGAAAGTTTACGACATCATTAGACACCTAGTTTTGAATTGGCATGCATGATGTAGCTAAGGTAACCAGCTGGCTATATTTTCAAGTAACCAACACCGCGTTATCAAGATCCAAACTTTCTAAATGTAAGCTAATGTTTTAAACATTAAATATAATGTTTGAAACTACTTATCATAAGTAGGCAGTAATTTGAATTTTGTCTTGCTTATCTTCTTTCTAAATGTATTAGACACATCAGAAATTTTATATGGCTTAAATGTATCTTTCAATTTTCTCTGGCCAAAATGTGACAGCTTATCTGAAAGTGGTCCATTTTATCCACCTTCTAAAACAAAATGTGACACACAGCAGGGAGATGATAAGTACAGTAATTCCAGGTGCACACATGCCTTTTAATATGAAATATTTATATTTGAAATATGAAGTTTGCGATCAAGATTTTATATTTTAAAATTCTATTTATAAAAAATATTTTTTGTTTTCTTCAATCATTGGAGAACTATTTACTTTCTAATCAGTTCAAGACATGTTCAGTTCTTGGTTTTCATTTTTTCTGCTTCTCCCCATTACAGGGAAAAGAGAAAACATGAATTTTCAAATAATTTTCATTGTTTGATAATTTTATAGAGAATGGATAATTTTTTTCCCTTTAATGCTTTATCATGGATCATAGCCAATTTACTTTCTAAATCATTCTCAAACCTATAAAAGGCAAATGATACTACAACATCCTAAAATTACAACACTTTCTTCTCCCCTGCTTTATTTTATATTTTTGTAGCACTTGTAACTGTTTAACATATAATGCAGTTGAGTTACTTATGTATTTATTTTATTTTCTTTGTTTATTGCTGCCTGTGGTGGCAGTGGCAGTTGCATGTTTTCTTCTACTAGAAGACTATAAGACAAGAGACTAGATATTTTTGTCTCTGTTTTTAGTACATAGGACAGTGACTGGCTCCTAGAAGTCACTTATTTTGGTTGTGGTTCTTGTTACATCAATAGATGGGTAGATGAATAAGTGCATTCATGCGTCCATCACCTTAAAAATCTTCTCACATTATTTGTGAAGAGAAACATTTCATTAGAATTTAATAAATGATTAAATGAAAATTATACAACTTTGACTCTACTGTCACTGAAAAGCTGCTACTTCACATAATTCACATAGTTATTAAATTGGTATTCAATTTCTACAGTTTGAGGATAAAAATAGTTGAGACAAAGCATAGGTATTCCTCTGAATCTAATTATTTATTTTATTAATTAATCAATTGATTTTTATTTGGAATGTCAAAGAGGTATAAGAAGTGAGCCATAGAAAGAATGGGTTCAGGAAACAAGTCATAGCAAACGAAGGGCCTTTGGGGCTTGGGAGAGAGGTGGAGATGGAGAGAAGTGCCTCAACGAACATGAACGGGAGGAAAGGTTCTGGCCTGCTCTGTGGAGAGGTGGTGAGAGGCACAGAGAGACAGAGACAGACAGGCGCCCTGGGAAAGAAGGGGGAAAGCTGTGAGCCTGCTCCATGGAGAGAGCTACATGAATCCAGTTATTTTATTTCTAGGTAATTCTTCTTTACACTTGCACCTCAATTCTGAAAGTTTTCCTCGTACAGCTAATCAGATAGATATTACTTTACTTAAGGATAAGAAAAATCAGGCTTGTAATAGCTTCCTTAGAAATGGACGTATTTAACCAGATAGTCTCGCTGGACAGTTTTTTTCCTCAACTGACAACAGAGCATCATAGTGTTCATTAAGTTTCTGATAATTATATTCCATTTGTAATTAAATAGTTTCAGTTCAAGCTAACTTCACAAAAAGATAGTTAGTTTATGTTATGTCTTAAGCATTGCTAATATATTTACTTATGCCTTTATTTAAAAGTTTATAAACTCTCAGCGTGGAGAGAAGAGAGGGCGCTCTGGGAGACAGCCCCACAGCCTCACAGCACCGTTCCTCCACAGCTGCAGCCTTCCTTCCACCTGTCGTCACCCCGTTCTGGCCACCATAGCAGCTTCGCACTCTAAAGGGGGCGCTGCGTTAATCAGCAAACTCCTTTGAGCTTTTCTAAGAATTGTCTGTGAAGATAGTCACTCTACTTTCAATGTGATCCCTGTAAGTTTTGCAATGAAAAACAAGGGTGCTATCAACATGCAAAAATACTAGGCGGGTAGAACATGTTTAAGATATTTACTGAGAATTGAAGAAACTGATTGCAAGCATGTACATAAATCTTTTACTCAAGGTATAATTACTTACTGCTTTTTACCACGCAGTAGATTGAGACTAGATTACCTTCAAAATAAAAAAGCAAAAGTCCAATTAAATTGATGATATTAACTTGAGAATAGGCACTGTCAGCCAGAGTGTGCACATTGCATTCGCAGTGCTTAGCCCCATGCTGGCTCATAAAGAATGTTACCTAGATGCGTTGAATTGGTGCATGCTTGAAGGATAAATCCACAAGTAAGAGGGAAGCATAAGGACAGTTATAAACTCAATACACTAAAGTATAAAGCTTACACTCTAGCTAATAAAAGCTATCCATGTTTTTCCCCCTCAAACAAATCAAAATTAAAAAAAAAAGAAGTTCAGATGTAACCTATGAACCCCAATGTTCAGAGCAGCCCAATTTTCAATTGCTAGGTGCTGGAAGCAACCGGGGTGCCCATCAGTAAATGAATGGATCAAAAAACTATGGTACATTTACACAGTGGAATTCTATGCAGCAGAAAGAAAGGAGCTCCTACCCTTTGTGACAGCATGGATGGAACTGGAGAGCATTATGCTAAGTGAAATAAGCCAGGCGGTGAAAGACAAATACTATATGATCTCACCTTTAACAGGAAACTAATCAACAAAACAAACAAGCAAAATATAGCCAAAGACACTGAAACTGAGAACTGTCTGACAGTGACCAGAGGGGAGGGAATTTTAGGGGAAAAGGGAAAGGGTTTGTAGGAATAAGGATAAAAGACAAATGGACAAAAACAAGGGGGGTGGAAATGGGAGGGAGGTGGGGGGGGCTGGGGATAAAAGGCAGAAAAGTGTACTTGAACAACAATTTAAATAAATAAATAAATAAATAAATAAATAAATAAAAATTCAGATGTAAAAAAAATTCTGACGTCAAAATTACAGCTAAACTACACAACAACCATCTTTCTGAACCACCTGAAATCCAGCTGAATGGCAATCCTACAACTAAGGATATAAAGAAAAATCCACATCTAGCCATGTCTGGCTCCACTAGTGGATTGAGTGCAGGCCTGTGAACCCAAGGGCCACTTGATCGAGTCCCAGTCAAGGCACATGCCTGGGTTGCAGGCCAGGTCCTCAGTAGTGGGTGTGCAAAAGGTAACCACACCCTGATGTTTTTCTCCCTCTTCCTCCCTCCCTTCCTCTCTAAAAATAAGTAAAAAATACTTTTAAAAATGCAATCCACATCTGAACTGGTAGGAGGGGTGCAGACTTGCACAGACTGGTCCCACATCCACAGAGGAAGAAAAAATTTGGAGGCCTGTCTCAGTTGTGGAGGTTCTCCCTGAAGAATGAGAGGTCTCAGCCCCATGCTTGGCTCCCCCACCCCAGTATTCCAGAGCCAGCAAGAGAACACCCATAACTTCCAGCTATAAAAACCCATGGGATTGTGGATGAGTGAGGTGATGGGCTTCTGAAATCCCAGAGAGTCCCCCTTAAAGGGTCCATGCACAGGATTTCTTGGAATGATACCTTCTGAGCTCCAAGGCTGGGATAGCCTCTCCAAAGGCCTCGGTGACATAGAGAGAAGAGCTGAATTGTTTGGTATCAGGGAGAGAAATGGAGGGGGCAGCTTTCTCCCAGAAAAAAGGGCTGTCAGAGGCCATTGTTCCTTTGATGAACCCTCCCCCAACAGATCTATCAGGCAGGCTCCATATATGAGTCTCTATCAACTTGCCTATCAACTGTTAGATCCAACTGTTAGACTCACCCTGGTGATTCCCTGAGACCCCACAGCCATCTCGCAGGCCCACACATTGTTTCTAGTGGCTTTTCCATAAGAATGTCCTATCTTGGCTCATGCTTTGGATTCCTCTAAAATCTCTCAAACAAGCAGCATCTGGCCTCAGCAATCCTTCTCACTAGCAGCAGGCAGGCTTGGTTTGCAGCTTGGCCTTGCCTGAGCAATCCAAACCCAGCACAAATAGCCATCATAGGCAGATCACTTTGTAGCTCATGTTGGATAGCCCCAAGCAGAACACAGGGGTTGACTGACCTTGGCCTACATCTCCTTAGAGGCCCCAGAGCCAATCAGTGGACCTGGTGGACAGCTTCAGACCATGTTGAAGCACCACCTAATCACCTCCATAAGAGATGCACTCAAGGGGTGGACTCAGCAAGCACCAGAACCCTACTGAAGTAAGTCTGCTCCGGGGGTAGGCCCCTACAGCTGCTTCTCCAGGTATTCACATCCAGTCCTTACAGTTGATTGGTAAGGATAAATGTCTTACATTGACATGCCAACATCAATCAAGATTCAACTACAATAAGAAGGTGTACACAGCCCACATGGGGAGGGTCACACCTGGAGTGTGCAGCTTGGGTGAACAAGGAGGCTGTGCCACTGGACCGTAGAGGACACCTACTACATAAGCCCACTCTACCAAGCCTGAGAAATGCAGCAGCTCTACCTAATACCTAGAAACAAACACTTGGAGGCTGCCAAAATGAGGATATAAAGAAACATATCCCATAAGAATGAGTTGAAGAAAACTTTAGAAAAAGAACTAAACAAAATGGAGACAAGCAATCTGGTGGATGCAGAGTTCCAAGCACTGGCTATAGGATGCTCAATGAACTTAGGGGAAGAGAAGATGAACTTAGAAAGAACTTGAACAGAGTAAAAAAGAACACAGAAACCATAAAAAAGAACCAGCCAGAAAGAAAGGATACACTAAGTGAAATGACGAATAATTTACAGAAAATCAACAGTAGACTAGATAAAGCTGAGAATCAAAACAGCAACTTGCAATAGAAGGAAGCAGAAAACACCAAATTATATTAGTAAAACTACTTTCAAATACTGAAATGTTACTTTTGTCAGCAAACATTCTTAAAAACATAATTTTCCTTTAAGAGGAGGGATTACCTTTCATATAGGGCACCACTTTTATCCAATCAAGTTGCAAAAAATCAATATCTTTCTAATCTTATTCTTAAAGATAGAAAATAAATTCATTTAAAGGCATAATGGTAGTTATATTAGAAAACCTTTTACAATGAGGCATAAAATTCTTAGATTGTTGATTATAAATATAAACATTAATCTCCACTTAATTTTAACATAGAATTAACATGCCAGAAATCTTTTTTTGATATTTATAGCCAGACAGAAATAGCTATAGTACTTCTCGAGAATTCCTTTTGGTGAGAGACTTACAAAAATCAATTTTCTTCCTGGCTAAGTTGTGCCATTTCCTAAGCAATATCAGTGCACTTGCATGCACTAAATCTCTTCTTGGTGCATCAGAAAGAACAGGTTTATACATTTTTGGGGACCAGAGTATTTTTTGTTTGCACAATGGGATTTCCAATTCTTCCCTTGAGACTGCCTTCAGTGCTAAGGATGAATGAAGGCAGTTATTGAAGTTCAAGCACCATGTCTTTTTTGTACAATTTCTAATGTGACTCCGAATCCAAATTTCAAAGTGTCACAAAAGATCTGAATCTGGCTTATTCATATGCAAATAGCTATACACTAATAACACTAAAATAATAGAACTGGTTGTTGTTTTGCAAACCTTATTTTATGCTGATATGTAACAGAGAATAATCTCAAACTAAACAATTTAATTTTGTTGAGAATATAACTCTCAATTTTGTCTTCTTTGAGCTATTACATGATATGGGATTAATAATTCATTGTCAAGAGTTGAGATGAGTGTGGCTTCTGAGAGACAGTCACTACAATCCTTATTCTAAGATCATGAGGCTGGGAGAGATAAACAATTATGTGGCTAGAATTTTCAATCAAATGTTATATATATGTATATGCAGATATATATTTATAAACATTTATACACCACTGTGTGTATGACTAATTGCAAATAACTGATATACTCTAATTATTGCCATATCTTCCTTTTTATTTTTTAATTTTATTTTTCTATATTCCTACTTTTTTGTATTTAAGAGTTTTCCCAGTTGTCTCATTATCTTTCAGAATATTTAGATGAATATAGTCTACAAGTACTATAATTCTAACTAAAACAAAACTTAAACCATCAAATTGCATTAATATATTAATTCTATTTATATCTGTAAATAAATAATACTGGTATTAGAAGACAGTATATTGTAGTCACAAATATTGAAAGACCTTGATTTTATTTTTATTTTTTTAATTAAAAAAATGAAAATTACCATTGACATTCAATATTATATTAGTTTCAGGTATTCATAATAGTGATTTGCATTTATCTGATTAGTGATATTGATCATCATTTCATGTCCATTGGCCATCTGTATGTCTTCTTTGGAGAAATGTGAAAAATGTTGATTTTAGTTCTGTCTCTGTTATCAGTCATGTAAACTTAAGCAGGTTATGCAATCTCTGTGCTCCAGTTTTGTGATCTACAAAATGTGCATGGTATTATTTGTTATGATTGTCTTGCAGAGCATTTGGGAGCATCACATTAATGTGTTTTGCTAGAAATTTAAAAATGACTAAATCTTGTAAATGATATTATTGATATTAAATCTTGTAATAAAACAAATAATACAGCAGGAACAATAAATTCTTTATTCTGTACATTCTGATGTACAAATCTCAGTGATTTCTTGAATATTTTTCTATGTAAATACATTTTATTAGTTTTGTTTCCTACATATTTAGTTTAATTCCACAAATATTAATTGAGCACCTAGTATATGCCAATCCTTGGAATTGGCATTGCAGGGAATATAAAATTAATATGAAATAATGCCTGCTCATAAGGAGCTTACAGTCTCTATTCAGGAAACAAGACAAGGACCCAACAGTTATAATACAAAGCAAAATATCTATTTCATAAAAGAGGTGCCAAATGTGTTATGAATTTCAAAAAGGGTATCAAGTAGAACAAGTATCATTTGACATGAATGTTCAACATGAGTAGAATTTCTCCTTTCCCTCCCCCAAGATTATAGGCTAGAAGTCACTTCAGTCAAGTGGAGCAGTAAGACAAAACTCAAAGAATTTAGAAATGCTGACCATGTTTTGGAACAATATACTTTCCAGTAAATTTGCAATTGCAGAAATCTGGCAAGAAAAGCAAAAAAACATTTAAGAAAATTTGTGGGTCACACATAGGCATTTGTACCTCAGTGAGTGTGCAAAAGGCAGACACTAAGAATCCCTGAGTTGGGGACTGATGTGTCAAGGATCCAGGCCTGTAAAGGAGTGAGACTTTACTTAGGAAGACCGATATGACGACAATTCTGGTAACAGGGGGCATAAGGGCAATGACTGGATTAGGATGCTGTTATTCTGTCTAGACAGGAGAGAATTTAAGTCCTTTTCCGTGAAACCAGAATAGACTTTAAAAAGGGTTAAAATGGCAGAAATGAGGGGGCAATGCTGATTGAATTTAGGACACAAAGGAGATGGAGTCAAGGATGAGTCTAAGGTTTTGAACATGATCAAACGTAGTTCACTTGAAAAATGGGAGCATTCTGGTGACCAAATTAATGAGGTGGAGATTTCAGGAGAAGAATTCAGAAGAATAGTTTGTTTTTTAGGGATTAAGAAGAAGTTGATTACTGACTTGGACTACAGAGAATAGTAGTCAGCATGAATCTTGAATCTGTGCAAAAGATGTAGTCCTGGCTGGTAATATTTCTCTTTCAGTGGCAGCCACTTTGGAAAGCTGTACAGAGACTCCTCAAAAAAACTAAGAAGAGTTAGCATATGACCCAGTAATGCTTCTCCTGGTTATCTACCTGAAAAACTTGAAAACATTTACTTGCAATGATATATGCACCCCTATGTTTACTGCAGAATTATTCATATGGCCAAGATGTGAAAGGATATGCAAGAAAGGACACCAAAATATCCCTTGATAGAGGACTGAATAAAGAAGATGTGCTACATATATACTATAAAATACTACTCAGTTATGAGAAAAAATGAAATATTTCCATTTGCAATAACATGGATAGACCTTGAGAACATCATGCTTCACAAAATAAGTCAGATAGATAAAGTTGAGAACCAATGATTTCATTCATATTTAAGATATAAAACTCAAAGCAACAAATAAACAAATAAAAACAAACAAATAAAAACGGATAGACACAGACAACAGTATGATGGCTACCAGAGGGAGGCATGATAGTAGTAAGACAGTAAATGGTAAAGGAAGTCAAAAATATGGCGACAGAAGAAGATTTGACTTTGGGTGGTGGGTATACAATACAATATACAGTTCATATATCATAGAAATATACGCTGGAAACCTATATAATTGTATTAGCCAATGTCACCCCAATAAATTTGGCTTAAAAATACTGATAAAGCACCAAAAGAAAAGATGAAAGCCTAAAGAATAAGGTTAATTTGGACATTGTCCATTGAGGGATTGTTCTGGCAAGTGGATGGGGTGGGACTACCTAAAAATAAACTTAGACTATGGGGAAATGTTTACAGTTAAAGATGGACGAAGGAACAGGTGGCATGCAGGCAACACATAGTATCCAAAATAATGAGGAAAAGCTGGCAAATGTGGAAACACATATCAACACTGGTAATTTCAAAATTTCAAAAGTCTGGTGAACATTATAAAAAAGAATAAAGTGACTGAAGAGATTGAGTCTTTGGGGAGTCTTTGGACTTAGCCTCTAAAGGATCAAAGTAGGAGGAATAGAGTCATTCATTCTTGCTTAACAAATATCTGACAACCTACTCTGAATTATGAAAAATGGTTAGCAAAATAAGTGTATTTTCTCTGGCTTCATAGAGCTTACAGTATGGTAAGGGAAACTTGTAATACTCAAATACACTAATATTCAATTAAACATTTGAGAAATGATCTAAAAGAAAATAGAGGGAATATCTAATATGAGTTATTTGGTATAAATGGTAAAGGAAAGATCCCCAGGGGAACACCCGTATAACATGAGATCAGGAATGAAGGAATGAATGGGGCAAAAAGGAAAAAAGGCTTTGGTTGAGACAAGAAAAATAGACACCAAAGTGGTAAAAGACAAATGCCATATGATGTCACCTATAAGTGGAACCTAATCAACAAAACAAACAAGCAAGCAAAATAGAACCAGAGACATTGAAATATAAAGAACAAACTGACAGTAACCAGAGCAGAGGGAAGTGGGGGGTAATGGGGAAAAGAAGGGGAAGGGTTGTCAAGGAACATGTATAAAGAACTGATGGACAAAGCCAAAGCGGGGGAGGATTGAGGGTGGGAGTGGGTGAGGTGGGGGAAAGTGGCAGCAGGAAAATGGAGATATTGTACTTGAACAACAATTAAAATATATTTGGGGAAAAAGGTAAGAAAAAGGCTTTGAGTATGGAGGCAACATTGGAGAAACTGTAAAAAAAGCTCTGTGTCTGAAGCAACATGAGCAAGAGAATGGTAAAATAATCATTCATTCCTTCACCTTAACTTGATGAATGCCAACTGTAGGTTAGGCAATATAGGAATGTAGGAATGTAGGAAGGCCATTAAAAGACTTTAAAAAGGAGAGTGATCTCCTGTGTGTATTTTATGATAATCATATGAGCTAAAAGGTGCAGAATGGCTAAGAATGGTAGTACTGGAAGTAGAAGCCTACAGTTGAGAAGCTAATCCCTTTGTTACCGTTATCCTTTGGTAACTCTGTCTATGGTAGTGACATCAGAGGTGGCAGCAAGTAGATAGATTCAAAATATACACAGGAGGCTAAAATCAACAAGATGTTGTGATGGGTTGGATATAGGGGAGAAGGATCAGGAGGCATCAAGCTTGATTTTCTGGCTTGGTCAGATATTTGGCTGAGACTATTCGTGTGTGTCCGTGGAGTGTATGTTTCTATGCACAGCTAATTAGGACGGGGTTGGAATCTCCAGGACTGTCCTCATTAGCACAGGCCTAACTCAGCAGAGCTAACTAGGCCAGAAAATAAAAGGAAAAGAAATGTACTGATTGGGATGGAGATTACTTTCATGTACAATGTACCATTTTCCAGAACAAATAAATACATTTGAGAGACTATTATTGTGAGCAACAAATAATTAGTGTACAGGAAGGAAAAGATAAAAGTGAAAAATAGTCTTAAGGAATATATACATTATATTCTAAAACATAAGCTGTGCATATTTCACCTGGCATGGAAATACTTCATTATTATTTATAATTGTGCACACATTATCATTTTCATTTCCAAATAAGATTTTCACTTTTTTCAATTCTATCTTTCCAATCTAAACTTTGAATTAAGTGTCCTTCATTAAGTAGAGCACACTTTGACTCTACAAATTTACCTCATTCTCTAGGCCAATGCACATTAAGTGAGATTCTGTCCTTGATAATCAGCCTTTCCCTCTCCGGCACACCTCTAACACCTCGCTGGGCAGACGTGGTGGCTCTCCTCACTGTCTTATGTCTTCTAAATCTAACTCATCTAAAGCTTTGATTTCTAGGCCAGCAAAATCTAGAAAAAAATTAACTTTTGAATAAGAAAAGAACCCAAAGAAAGAATTTCTATGTACTGAGACATTTCTTCCTTTCCTTTGCCCAGGATTTTTTTTTTATTTTCAGACTACAAAATTAATATATGTTTAACATCATAAAAAATTAAGAATCCAGAAATAAAATAGAAAATAAAACTTTGTGAACTACACCTACCAGACAGGCAGAATTATACATATTTTTATAAATGTATCACATTATATGTAATGCTATGTATGTTTTGATCCCAACTATATATATGTACATATACATATGTACATATATATGACACAGTTATATGTTACATAAAGCTTGAGACCATTGAGTAAGAGAGTCTTGATTTTATCTTCTATAAATAAGCCATTGTCTTAGTTGGGGTCTCTCAGAAGCAGTCTTTGAAACAAAGTTTTAATACAACATTTTATCTGGAAGGTGCTTCCAGGAAATTCTAGTTAAGATACGAGGAAGTGATAAAAGGAAGGAAAGGTTTCAATAAAGAATTACTCTTAATCCAAGGATCACTGTGGGCAATGAATTTGGTCCCACGGGAGAACACCAGATGTTTGTAGAACGTGCATGTCAGAGTTTTCTCTGATGGAAAGCCGGGGCATCATGCATTGCTTAAGGACTGCTGGTGTAGCGCAATAAGGGGGCTGGTTGGCGTGGTGTTCTTTCTAGAGCTTTTAACTGTAGTTCACTGGCGGGTTCTGGCTCCTGGAATCCCTCACACAGTTGGCAGCCAGTGGGCTGCACTTGAAGTGTTAAAGCTGGAATAGAAAGTGGGAAGAGTCCTACCAAGCTTTATTTAATCATTCCTTTACTGATGGGCATTCAGATTGTTTCCAATGTTTTCACCATTATAAACTGCCACAATACCTTTACACATGATTATTTTCGTGGCTGTCTTATTTTCCATGACACAATTTCTATAAGTAGAATTAAAGAGAAATGTAAAAAATTAAAAGAAGTAATCTTTGAGTATGTTTGGGGATGAACAGAGGCAACTTTCTTATTATCTGGAAGTTTTTATAGAGTGGCCATACCATAATATATAATTAACTTTAAAAGTAACATTCTAAATTTAGATTTAATAACTAAACTATCTAACTTATTAGCTCCATTTATTTCTTTATTTTATAACTATCATCACTATGAAAAAACATCAGTACCTTTGAACTAAAATAAATATACCTAACATAACAGGACTTAAAATATGTCCAATATTCCATTTTAAGATAAGGACAACACTGTTTTTAAAAGAACAACAGGAAGAAAAATTTTAGTAGCTGGGGCTAGACCTCAAGTTTTCAAACTTGACACTACAAATATACCCCCCTGCAAAAAAAAAAGTAATAAATTGGTCCTCATCAAAACTAAAATTACTTTTTACTTTGCAAAATATTTATGAAGAGGATGACATGACAAGGTAGAGATATGAAGAAACTATTTAAAAGCCACATATCAGGCAAACAACATGTATAGAATATAAAAAGAGTTCTCGAAACTCAACAGTAAAAAAAGAAAATCAATTTGAAAACCAGAAAGGGACTTGGCTAGACATTTCACGTAAGAGGATATTCAAATAGTAAACTTCATTAGCCACTAGGAGAATTCAAAACCACAATGAGAAATCACTACACACCTATTAGAATAGTTGAATAAAAGAAGTAGTGACAACACCTAATGTGGAAGGGAATGCATAGAAATTGGATCACTCATATCTTGCTGGTGAAAATGTTAAATGGGCACCCACTCTGGAAAACAACTTGGTAGTTTCTTATGAAACCAAATAGACTTTACCAAACTACCCAGTAATTGCACTTCCAAACATTTACCTTGGAAATAGAAACTACTTGCATACCACAATGTGTACATGAATGTTCATAGTGGCTTTATTTGCAATAGCCCCACATTACAAACAACTCAGATGTCCTTCTGTGGGTGTTTGGGCACAGAAGCTACATCCTTACTGCATGATACCACTCTGCAATAAAAAGTTACAAAGTATTGATACATGTCTCAACTTGCATAAATCTTCAGGGAATTATTCCGAATGCATAAAGTCAATACGGAAAACTTACATAATGTATAGTAGTGTTTATGTAACATTCTGGAAATGATAA
The DNA here is from genome assembly GCA_004027475.1 of Anoura caudifer. Classification (NCBI taxonomy): domain Eukaryota; kingdom Metazoa; phylum Chordata; class Mammalia; order Chiroptera; family Phyllostomidae; genus Anoura; species Anoura caudifer. Next base: position 4,782 of record PVKU01005359.1, on the reverse strand, counting down.
AACTAAAGAAATGGAGAACAAATTAGCTGTTGCTGGGAGTGTAGGATGGGTTGGAGGAGGGGAAGGAGGAGATAAGTGGATGTGGTTACAGAAAGGCAGCACTAAAGGGGTTCTTAAAGTGATTGACTGTTTATCTTTACTGTGCAGACAGATACATGAAGCTACAGATGTGATAAAAATACACAGAACTAAACACACACACAAGAAGTACAGATGATATCACTGGGGGAACTGAGTAAAGTGAAGATAAGACATCTCTATATTCTTACAACTGCATGCAAATCTATTAATTATCTCAAAATAAAAGCTTAATTAAAAATGTGCAGCACTTCTTACTAGAATATAAATACATGTAAATCTCAATGGTAACTTTTCAATGATGCCAAACTTGTGCTCTTTCAACTAACAATTGTCTAACTTTTCTTTTTTCTTCTATTTTTTGTTGAACAAATTCTTTTTTATTGTATTATTCCCACTACCATTTAGTTTTCTTATACCCACCTTCTCCCCCCACCATCACCACACTGTTGTCCACGACCATGAATTCCTTTTCCTTTTTGTTCCATCCCTCCAAACGCACCTTCCTCCTCGTCTTAGCTGTCATCCCGCTCTCCATCTATGAGTCTGTCTCTACTTTGCTTGTTAGTTCAGTTTGTTCACTAGATTCCACATATGAGTGAAATCCTATGATATTTCTTTTTCTCTGGTTTATTTCACTTAGCATAATGTTATCCAGGTCTATCTATACTGTCACAAGGGTGAAATTTTCTTTTTTTACAGCCAAGTAGTATTCCATTGGGCAAATGCACCACAGTTGTTTTATCCACTAATCTACTGATGGACACTTTGGTCACTTCCATATCTTGTCAATTTTAAATAATGCTGCAATGAATCTAAGGGTGCTTCTGTTCTTTCAAATTAATGTTTTGGATTCCTTCTGATATATTCCCAGAAGTGGGATCATTGGGTCAAGAGGCAGATCCATTTTTAATTTTTTGAGGTGTTTCCATACTGCTTTCCACAGTGGCTACACCAGTCTGCATTCCCACCAACAGTACAAAATGTATCCCCTCCGTCTCCACATCCTCACCAGCACTTGCTGTTTGTTGATTTATTGATGATAGGCATACTGACAGGTGTGAGGTGATATCTCATTGTGGTTTTAATTGGCATTTCTTGATGATTAGTGACATTGAACATCTTTTCATAAGCCTGTTGGCCACCTGCAAGTCTTCTTTGGAGACACATCTATTCAGGTCATTTGCCCAATTTTTAATTGGGTTGTTTGACTTTTTTGATTTGAATTTTGTAAGTTCTTTATAAATTTTGGATATTAGCCCCTTATTGGATGTATCAGTGAATATGTTCTCCCATTCTGTGGGTTGTCTTTTTATTTTGTTGATGTTCTCCTATGCAAATCTTTTTAGTTTGATGACGTCTCAGGTATTTATTTTTTTCTTTTATTTTCTCTACCTGGGGAGATATATCTGACAAAATATTGCTATCAGCATTATCTGAGATTTTGCTGCCTATGTTTTCTTCTATGATTTTGATGGTTTCAGGTCTAGCATTTAAGTCTTTAATCCATTTGAATTTACTGTTGTGTGTGGTGCAAGAAAGTGGTCTAGTTTCATTTTTCTGCATGTATCTGTCCAATTTTCCCAACACCATTTATTGAATAAACTATCTTTAGCCCATTGTATGTGCTTGCTTCCTCTGTTGAACATTAATTGACTATAAAGGTGTAGGTTTATTTTTGGGCTCTCTATTCTGTTCCATTGATCTATATGTCTGTTTTTATGCCAGTATCTTGCTGTTTTGATTACCATAGACTTATAGTGTAGTTTGATATTAGGTAGCACAATTCCTCTAACTTTTTTCTTCTGTCTCAGGATCACTATTGTTGTGCGGGGCCTTTTGTGGTTCCATATAAATTTTTAAAATATTTGTTCTTGTTCTGTGAAATATGTCATTGGAATCTTGATAGGAATTGCCTCGAATCTATACATTGCTTTGAATAGTATAGACACTTTAATGATGATAATTCTTCCTATCCATAAGCACTATGTGCTTCCACTAATTTACCATGAACACAGTATGTGTTTTCACTTATTTGTATCTTCTTCAATTTCTTTCTTTAGTGTCTTACAATTTTCCAAGTACAGGTATTTTACATCCTTGGTTATTTTACTCTGAAGTATTTTACTATTTTTGTAGTAATTGTGAATGGGTTATTTTCTTAATTTCCCTTTCTGTTAGTTCATTATTGGCATATAAAAATGAAACTGATTTCTGGATATTAATTTTGTATCCTGCTACTTCGCTGAATTCACTTATCAATTTTAGGGGTTTCTTGGTGGAATCTTTGGGGTTCTCTATGTACAGTATCATGTTATCTGCAAATAAATACAGTTTTGCTTCTTCCATTCCAACTTTGATGCCTTTTAGTTCTTCTTGTCTGATTGCTGTGGCTAGGACTTCCAGTAGTATGTTGGAATAAGAGAGGCAAAAGTGAACATCCCTACCTTGTTCCTGATCTTAAGAGTAACACTTGTAGTTTTTACCTGTTGAGTACGATGCTGTCAGTGGGTTTATTATATATGGCCTTTATTATGTTTAGGGATGTTCCCTCTATTCCCACTTTGCTGAGAGTTTTTATCATAAATGGGTGCTGGATTTTACCAAATGTGTTTTCTGCATCTATTAATATGATCATATGATTTTTATCCTCCATTTTGTTTACATGGTGAATCACATTTATTGATTTGTGATATTGCACCCACTTTGCATTCCCAAAATAAACCCTACTTGATCATGGTGTATGATCTTTTCAATGTCTTGCTGTATTTAGTTTACTAATATTTTTTAAATTATTTTTTTAAATATTTTTAAAAGATCTTATTTATTTTTTTTTTTAGAGAGATGGTAAGGGAAGGAGAAAGAAAGGGAGAGAAACATCAATGTGTAGTTGCCTCTTACATGCCCCATCCTGGAGACCTGCCCTCAACTCAGGCATGTGTCCTGACTGGAAACTGAACCAGGGACCCTTTGGTTCTCAGGCCAGCACTCAATCTACTGAGCCACACCAACCGGGACTGGTTTGTTAATATTTTGTTGAGGATTTCAGCATCTATTTGATCATGGATATTGGCCTACAATTTTCTTTTTTTTTTATAGTGTATTTATTTGGTTTTTGAATTAGGATAATGCTGGCCTCTTAAATGAGCTTAAGAGCCTTCTTGAATTTTTGAAATAATTTGTGCAGGAGAGGTGTTAGCTTTTCCTAGAATGTTCAGTAAAATTCATGTGGGAGCCATGAAGTCTAGGGCTATAGTGTGTTGAGAGTTGTTTTATTAGAGCTTCACTTTCACTAGCTGTAATCTTTCTATTCAGATTCTCTGGTTCTTCCTGATTTAGTTTTGGAAGACTGTATGTTTCTAGGAGTTTATTCATTTCATCCAGGTTGTCCAGTTTGTTGTTATATTGTTGTTCATATTATTTTCTTACAATCCTTTGTTTTCTTTGGTGTCAGTTGTTATTTCTCCTCTTTCATTTATGATTTTATTTATTTTGGTCCTCTATTTTTCTGATGAGTCTGGTTAAAGTTTTATCAATCTTGTTTATCTTTTCAAAGAACCAACTCTTGGATTCATTGATCTTTATAACTATTTTTTTAGACTGTACCTCATTTATTTCTGCTCAGATCTTTATTATTTCCTCTCTTCTACTCACTGTGGATTTTGTTTGTTTTTCTTTTTCAAGTTCCTTTAAGTGTGAAGTTAGATGGTTTATTTGAGCTTTTTCTTGTTGTTGTTGTTGTTGTTGTTTTGAGATAGGCCTGTAATGCTATGAATTTCCCCCTTAGCATTGTTTTCCCAGTGTCCCACAGATTTTGCATTGTTGTGCCTTCATTTTCATTTGTTTCAACTATCTTTTAATTTCTTCCTTGATTTTGTTGTTGACTTATTCATTGTTCAATATCATGTTATTTAGCTTCCATGTGCATTTGTGTTTTTCAGGGTTCTGTGATTGATTTCTAGTTTCATAGCATTGTGGTCAGAGAAGATGTCTGATATGATTTCAGTCTTCTTAAATTTCAATCTTCTTAAAATTCTGCCCTAACATGTGGTCTACTGTAGAAAACATTCCATGTGCATTTGAACAGTATGTATTTTCTTCTGCTTTGGGATGAAATGCTCCAAAGATATCAATTAAATCCATTTGATTTAGTGTGCCTTTTAAGGCTGCTGTCTCCTTATTGATTTTCTGTCTGGAAGATCTATCCAATGAAATCAAAAGGGTGTTAAAATACCAACAATGACTTTATTTCTGTTGATCTCTCCCTTTATGTTCATCAAGATTTGCTTTGCATATTTAGGTGCATAATATTTGCATATTGGGTGTATAAATGTTTACTAGAATTATATCTTTTTGTTGGATTGATCCCTTTATCATTATGTAGTGTCCTTCTTTGTCTCTTACTATAGACTTGATTAAAAATCTATTTTGTTGGATATAAGTATTGCTACCCTAGCTTTTTTTCCTTTCCATTTGCACGTGGTATCTTGTTCCATCCCTTTACATTTAATTTGCATGTAGTTTGGATCTGAGATGGATCTCTTGTAGGCAGCATATATATGGGTCTTATTTTCTTATCCATTCAGCTACCCTATGTTCTTTTTATGCTCTTTAGAGAATCTAAGCCATTTACATTTAAGGTGATTATTGATAGGTATGTATTTAATGCCATTTTATTGTTAGACTGTTTACCTCTGCTCGTTC